>JAFEMH010004670.1:0-197625 GCA_022495995.1 Adenophora triphylla var. japonica | reverse complement strand
TCAAAGCCTAAAGAATGGTTCTTAGGTAAATTTGTACGTTCTGACGAACTGCTCCTTCATCGAACCCATTGCAAATGTTGCAAAGGGCAAATAAGGAAGCAACATTAGAAACATATTGATGATTCCCGACAATATTGCTTGCCTTGTAATTGCCACTCATGTTTAAAGGCTCTTATGAAGAACCTTGAACATATGGGAGTCACTTTTGTTCTAGAATAACGCAAAAGGAAACGTTCCAAGTACGAAGCTAGGCAAAAGATGTATGTTGTGGTGAAGGCCCTTAATGCATGAGATGCAACAAGGAGCAATCCGCAAAAGTGTTAATGGTTAACACAAGAAAGGGGTTCATAAAGAAAAACAAAGTAGGTAAAGCAAAGGTTGCTAAACCTAAGACAAAAGTTGTCAGAGCCGAAGAGGCTAAACCCAAAGTGTCTCAAAAGGATGCAGTTTGCTACCATTGCAATAAGATTGGTCATTGGAAGCAAAGTTGCAAGGCTCATTAGGAAGGCCTAAAAAGTAAAAAAAAAGGGCAATATGATTGCTACTACTTCAAGTATCTATATGATAGATATTTTCCTTTCAACTTCTTGTTCTTGGGTATATGATACCGGATTGGATCCCACGTTTGTTTAAATGTGCAAGGAACAAAGAATAGAAAGTTACTCAAATAAGGTAAATTAAACCTAAGCATGGGAATGGAGCAAGAGTTGCTACATTAGCCATAGGAACTTGTGAAGTCACCTTACCTTGTGAAGTAGTACTTGTTTTGAATAAGTGTGACTACGTTCCGAATTTGAGTAGGAGTATTATTTCCGTTTCTTAAATGGATGATGAAGGATATAATTTTCTTATTTTCAATAAGAAGTTTTATATTTATTTAATAATATGCCTTATTGTAATGCATATGTCATTAAATGGTCTTCATATCCTTGATGATGAGAAACAAAATAATATTGAAGATATCTATAATATAAATGGGAAATCTAAACCGAACAATATGAACAAAGCGTTCATATGGCATTGCCGGCTTGGTCAAATAAATAAGAAACATATTTCTAAACTCCATTAACATGGACTTTTAGACTCATATGACCATGAATCATTTGAGGAATGTGGATCTTATTTATTGGGATTATCGACCAAACCACCCTACACTAAAGTAGTGGGAGGGCTAGTGACTTATTGGTCATTATACATGAGATGTATGTGGACTATTAAGCAGCATTGCTAGAGGAGGATTTCGATATTTCATCACATTTCACTAAAAGATTTATCTAGATATGACTATGTCTATCTGATGAAGTCCAAAAGTGAATCATTTGAGATGTTTCGAACATTTCAAGATGAAATACAAAGCAACTTGGCAAAACTATTAAGTACTTCGATTAGATCAAGGTGGTGAATATTTGAGCCAAGAATTTGACAATCATCTCAAAACTGTGAAATCGTTTCGTAGTTGACTCCCCACCGTAAAACCACATTGTATGGTGTGTCTGAGAGGAGGAATTGAACCTTGTAGGACATGGTTCATTCGATGATGTGTCAAGTTGACTTTCCTATTTCCTTTTGAGGATATGCATTAGAAATAATGCGGTTACACTGAATTGAGTCATTACTAAATCGGTTCCTAAGGCCCCACATGAGATGTGGCATGGAAGAAAACTTAGTTTGTCTTTCATGAAGATTTGGGGTTGCGAATCTTATGCAAAGAGACTTGTCTCTTATAAGTTAGCACCAAATTTGACAAAGTTATTTTTGGAAATTAATATTACAACCACAAAGAGAACAAAATGTTTGTTGCTCTATACGATTTGTTTCTTGAGAAATAGTTTCTCAATAAAAGAATCTAGTGGGAGTAAAATTAATCTTGAAAGAAGTTCAAGAACCCAAAAATAATATGGAACCAAGAGTAGAGACGGAACCAAGTTCACAAAGAGTTGTGGAACCGGTTCAAGATGCACAAGTCCATCGTAGATTGGATGGGTCACGATCCGAACTCAAGGAATAATGATTTCTCGTTGCGGAAAGTGATTAAGTGGAAGTCATTAAGAATGACGATCCTACTTGCTATCAAGAAGCGATGTCCCCTCCTAATTTGGATAGATGGTTATGAACCATGGAATCCGAATTGCAATCCATGTTTGACAATCAAGTTTGGAACTTGATTGGGCTACCTAAAGGTGTAAAAACTAAAGGGTGCAAGTAGGTCTTCAAGACCGACATGGATGGGAAGGTGTATACTTTCATGACTAAAAATTGTAACAAAGGGATTTGGGCAAATTCATAGTATTGACTATGTTGAAACCTTTTTCGCCAGTTACAATGTCGAAGTCTGTTAGAATTTCAACTGCCATTATCACATATTGTGACTATGTGATATGACAAATGGATGTCAAACGACTTTCTTTAAATGGAAAGATTATTAAGGATGTGTAGAGTACACAACCCGAATAGTTTGTCGATCTAAGAAACTCTAATAAAGTATGCATGTTGCAAAGATCCATGAGATGGGCTGAAGCAAGCTTCAAGGAATTGGAATCTTTGTTTTGATGAATTGGCCAAAGAGTTTGACTTCATCGAAGAACAAAGATGAACCTTGTGTATGCATGAAATTCAGTGGGAGCTGTAAGTGCTCCAATTTGAGCTTGTTAGAATTTTCGTTAGAAAATTAACGAAAGTTATAACAATTACTAACATTCCTAACTATCCTAACTTTCCTAACAAAGTGAGGGTAAAATGGGCATTGTTATTTAAGGTTAAACCTTAAAAAGAATCTCAAAAAAGAAAAACAAATGAAGAAAACCAAATATAGCAATGTTGAAACAAAACTCGGCCGGTCAATTTGAATTTTGAAAAAGATTATTCTTCTTGTCCAAAGTCGAAGCCGCATTTAATGAACAAAGGCACGCCGCCCGATCCTATCCGCGCGGACAAGTATGTAATTTTCAGAGGGCTATAAATTGAGCCCTCCAAATACGTAAATGAGAAGGAAGAACACAATAGCAACGGTTCGCGAAATATAGAGAGAAAACAATGAGAATTCTCAAGAATTGTCACCTTTTTCTCTCCAATCTTTCCCAACTCATACTCATCCACTCACTCTCATATTAAAGCCCTAAACACTCATACACTCAAGCCAAACACTCAAGAACACAAGGAAGATTGGTAAACCCTCCTCTTCCTAACCCTAAATCTCATCCATGCATGCATCTTCAAACTACAAAATGTAGTTCTTTCATCTTCTTTCTCTAGATCTAAGAAGATCACCATGGAAGACCATCTTCCATGGATGATCTTCTACAAAGATCAACATTATTTTCAAAGCTTTTCTTGCTTACTTGCAAAAATGCACTTTCAAAACCCTAAAAACCATTTTCAAGCACTAAATCTTGATTTCAAAGGGTAAAATCCCCTCCCCAAGCAAATGAAATGCTTAGTCCTAATGTACTCCCAAGGATGGTTTGGTATAGTTGATTCACCACTAAAATGTCTAGTGATCACTAACCAAAACCTAGGGAAATGGGGACAAGCATGGATGCAAAACCCCCTTAAAATCATATTTTCTTTCTTGAGAAGTTGCTGTCCAGTAGCAATTTTCTCAGACCTCAGTCCATGGTCTTAATTTTTGGACACAGATGAACTTGAATTTGGTGTTGACTACAAAACACTTTTTGTAGCCAACATCCAGAGCTTTCCAGACATATTTTTACCTTATTTTTTGGGTGAGTAAAACTCCTCTTTTCAATTTTTCTTTCAGAGGCTAGTTCATCAGCTTCTGGGAATCCAGATCTCATATCTGAGGTTTCCAGAAGGTTTTGACCCTCAAATCTTCTCCAAAATGGAAATTTCTTTCACACAAAGTTTATTCAAGGAGTCTAGAGAAACTTTCATTCTCTGAGTTCATCCAGATTATGAAGTTTTAGGACCCTTGAATCCATTTCAAAATCAGGTGTCTGCTGCTATTTTCTTCTGGCAGAAGTGACTTCTCAACTTCAAAAGGTTTTTTGAGTACCAAATCTCAAACCAAAAATTTTCCAAAAATCATGGGATCAGTTTAAAGTCTTAAAAAGACATCCCAATTTTTACTTTTTCCAGTTTCAACTTATTTTGGCCAAAACACACACACACACACACACAAATGATTTTCAGCTTGGAAGACTCGCTTTACGAGGCGCGTCGGGTGCACACTAACGTCCTTCCCGACGCGTAACATGACCTCCGAACCTAAATCTCTGATCTCGGGCTTTTTCAAAGTTTTGGCCCTTCAAAATTAAAATGGCGTGGCGAATTCGTTTTTTCCGGTTTTATTTGGTTTTTCAAAGAAACGCGAAAATCGAATTTTTCCCGCGAAAAGGCAACACATCGTTACAAAGGGCGACTCCGCTGGGACTAAGCTTTTTAATAAAAAATGGTATTCGGTATATTGGTGGAAACCACTAAATTTCCCGTTATCGCCTCCTAACACGAGTCGGGGATAAATTGTGGTCTAACAATCCCACGTACCGGTATCACCGTTTTCAAAAAAAAAGCTTTTGAGGGTCAAGCTTCCGTCCCGGCTTCGAAAATCATTTTTGTGTGTGTGTTGATTTTTGCACGCTTTCATGTTGTTTTGGCCGCCTGGAGAAAGTCAAAATTTTTGACTGTCGGAATAATGTCCCTAACTGTCGGAATTTCCGTGCCTTCGTGCTTATGTGCTCATAAAAAAAAAAAATTCAAAAAAAAAATCATCCATCATATTTTTAAGACACATAAAAAAATCTCTATTTTACTCGTAAAAGAATATAGATCGTTGCAGACACTACGCGCACGTGACCGTACACCGCACACTACGCCCTTAACCCGGGAAATCCTTGTCGCGGTCCGTTTGGTCTTATTACGCCTCGATGAGCACTGTGACTACCCAAACATCCTACGGAGCCTCGTGTCGACCATGCACTTGTCCGTGACACACTTTGTCCGAGACCCGCTGGTTTTTAGTCCGGGTCCGTGTCATGCCCCCGTCCGTGTATAGACCTTTCCTTTCAAGCCTTTGTCGGCATACCGACTCAATATCTCTCGGGTCCCTAATCGCCGCTAATCGCCGAAGTTCTCGCCGGTTTTCCGCCGCAGACTTTGACCAAGATATTGACCGGCGCCTTGACTTCGGCTCCGATCGGCACAAATTATACACTCGACTCCCAAAGATTGACACCGAGTCATCAAGGATTAATGACTATTCCATGCCTAATTACGGCTTAACCGACGACAAGTCAAGATCAATCGTGGACGCTTATCACCCAAATCATGCCGACTTTTTGTCGAGCTCCTCGGACATGATCTTGACTTTCGACGTCGCCTTGTCCGTAATTTACATCGAATGCTCGTTAAGACTCGATTACCCGCCGACTTTTAGGATCGTTTTCTTTCGGCCGGTGGGACCCGCTTGCCCTATAGACCCTCGCCCGGGCCGTCCACCCCGGGAGGTCGAAATACGTGGAATACGAGGGGCTTATAGACGTAGTGACGGGGCCCACCGATCCAGAATCGTAGTAGTTTGCGAAAAAGAAGAGCAATCTTTTCCAACCGATTAGGTTAATAAAACATGTTTTAAGTAAACGTGAACAAATAATCGCATGTTGCATGAGCCTAAAGCCCAAACACCTACCCTCCTTCCATTCCTGCACATCTCGAACCTTCATGTCCTTTCCCCGCAGCCTCCGCACAAAGCTTGGTTTCGGCACCGGTCACCGTTTGATCGCCTGGGAAGAGTCAAGCGCATCATCGCCTTCGCCGTTTGTTCCGACTCCGGTTTCGTAATGTCCGCATCGCCCGGTAATGATGGGGATAACGTCACTCCGCCTCCCGGACCCTCGTACAGAGCAACAAAGGGAATCAAGCTAGCGTAACGTATGAGGTTACGACAGAAGCACAAACTAAACAGCCTTTATGGAGGCTATTAAGAGTCACGGTCTCGGCCGCCACCCTCAATCCGGATGGCACCTTCACCGTGGAAGAAGACGAGGATGCCAACCCCACTCTCGCCGCCCGATTACACCAGATGCCGCCACCCACCTCCTATGGTGCCACTACCGTAACCCATGCTCCTCGATTTTCGGTCAGCCCAGCCTCCCCAACCACGTACCACCGGATCCATGCAGCCCGACGGCACAAATCGCTGGGGCAAAATCGCACGGAATGTCTTCTCATGGTTTGGGCTATCTCGGAATGCCACAGCCTAATCGGGATCCCTCCTCGCCCGGAACCGATCAATCCGACCTTCACAAAGAATACCACAGCTCGGAATGCCGCCACAACTTGGTTCTCGGGCCACGCCGGGAGCCCCTCCTCGTAATCAAGCACTAGTTCACCGCTCCTCACACAAATCCATTCCTCACTCGCACTTCTATGGGTTACCAAGCCTCCATCCCTGTCATCTCGAATCACCAGACCGCAGCACTCCCGTGTTACACACCTTCACCACAAGCAGCCATGCAATTCAACAATCCGGACAAGCAGCCCCGCACTCAAGCCTACTTACGGCCCCACTGAAATCCAAGTTATCCGGCTACATCGGGCTGCCCCCACCTACTTTGCCGCTGAAAATCCACAAAGAAGCCGCAAGGTTCTACCCTTTGCTCAGCTCCTACTCATGCTCCCTGTGGTAACTCACCCCGTGACAGTTTTCACCTACGTCCCCGGACCGGCCGTTCCCTCCACCCGCCCGCTCCAGGTAGCTCCTCTCTAGCTCACCCACTAGCTTGAATGCCATGGTTCCGCCACAAGACCCTCATCTCGGCCCGGTTCATGGAACAACACAAGGAAATGAAAGCGCAGATTGCCGAACCGATCGCCAAAGTCCCGCTTCCGGCCTACTGCACCCGACTCCATTGTTCCCCGCCCCACAAATTCGTGATGCCAAATCTGGATCTCTTTGATGGAACCGCATGTCCCAAAACCCATTTGGACACATATACCTTGGCGATGAAAGCCAAAGGATGTACCAATCGCCAGCTGGCCGACTATTTCGCCTATCCTTGAAGTCCAAAGGCCTTAAAGTGGTTCTTCCGTTTGAAACCCGAAGCCGTGGCCACATGGGACCAGATTACCAATGCCTTCACGTAAAAATATAAGGCCAACTTGGAATGGGAAACAAATAGGGTTGACCTACAAACAACAAAGGCAAATGGCCCCGATGAGAATGTTGGGGACTTTTACAAGCGGTGGAATCTCGAAACTCGGAAATGGCCATCCCTCCTTCCGAAGAGGAACAACCGGACATCTTCCACCATGCTTGAAACCACATCTCGAGAGCCTCCCTCGCTCACTTCCCATACTCGACTTACGGGCCACGGTTAACTCGCAGCCTAAGTTTGAAAAGGCCTACACCGCAACCGGCCGCCGCACTCCGCCTGGCGTATATCGGGCTCCTCCCGCAAACACCGCCTCGCTCCCGCTAAAGGCAAAGAAATGATTAACTATGCGGGACAGAATGTAACAACACGACTCCTTTTGCTCCCAGAAACCAAATGGAGCCTGCACCACGGGTCATGAATCTCGAAAACTTTGGGATGCCCCCGAATGACATCTTTAGGGACTGGTAAAAGAAGGCTTGCTGCGGCCTTTGGAGAATTTCCAACCCGTAAATCCGAATGCTCCCGTGGATACTACAAAGTATTGTGCCTTTCATCAAGCTCACGGACATCCGATCGACAAATGCTTCACTCGAAAAAGGCAATCCAGGGGCTAATAGAGCAAGGAAAGTTGGAAGGCCCCGAAGGGCCTAACACAGCCAAAAATCCGCCGCCACGGAACCATAATCGTGAATATGATTGAATGCGGAGAATCTTCACACGCCCAGAAGATGTCACGAAGGTCCCCAAATACCCGTGGCCAATCTCGTCGAGGATCCCGAATGGATTCCCCTCGCCTCGAGGATATCGAACGAATCAACCCATCTTGGTCTCATGTCGTAGACTCCTTGCAAGAATACGAGGCCCGCTATTTCTCGGATAAAGGGAAAACCGATACCGAAGAACCGGGGCCGTTCCGCTCGTAACATGAAAGAACCATTTACACAAGATGGTTAGAACAATCGAGAAGAATCGAACAAGAAAGCTTCCGGCGGGCACTGTATCGGGGCTTATCAAAGAAAGAGGCCGAAGAGCATCCGGAGCTAGTACACTTCGCAAATTGGCTTTGGGAGAGCCCGAATATGATCCCGAGAACAAATAAGAATCGAAGAGGAGGATTCCTTCTATATCCTACCCGGCGTCAAATATGTGCCGCCCTCTCACTCTTCCCCGCAATTTCGGGAGGAGAAGTCAATCGCAGCTTACCATCACTTCCGGAATGGGAGCATATGACAACTTCTCGCGGCCGCACGTACCCCTCTTCCCCTAACAGATTTGACCGTCGCTCTCTCTCACCGATATCCCCGTGGTATGGGAAGATGATTCGATGACAGCCGATTCGATGATGACGATGACGATGATGATGACGAGAGTGAAGAGTCAACCGAGGCCCTGCACTTAATCAATCTGGAACAATCATGCCCAAAATGAACCAAGCCACAATGGTTGGTTGTCACCAAGCGACAATGAAGGACCGCCAGGAAATGCGGATCGTATTCCAATGGAGACAGACTTCTACGAGGTGTCACTTGTAAGATGCATTTGTGGCCAATGCCCTGATACTCCAGAGGATGAGGGACAAAGAAAGCCCGCGCCCGCATCCGTACATATCCGAAATCCTAGAACACAACGTTCCTTATAAGAACCCGAATGGTGAATGGAGAAGATTTATTGAAGCACCGGTCGAAAATGGAGGGTTTCACCACCTAAGATGAAGAATTCGTAAACGTTATTGGATCTTTTTCTTCTTTCCCACGAACGGATGGCGTAACAACCGTAAGGGTCACGCGCCGGCCGCTCGAGCGCAGCCGAATGCCTCGCAATCACCGAAAAGGGTTATCGATCTCGAACGTCTCCCCAAAGGGCCTTCATACCTATGAGTCCACATGACGCCTTTCTAATTGCTACAGTGGCCCGACAATGGACCCCGGTGCTCCTTATTTGGACACAGATCTATCGAGCCGCTACCTCAAGCTCCGAAGGGGAACGTTGCCTATCCTTCACCCGTGGCCGCCCTACCTCGCAAGACTCGAAAGAAAAAGGATATACGATGAGATGGAGGCCGATAGCCACAACTCGTGGCCATCCAAGGGATGAACTCGAAAAGCCGCCGAGTCCCGACAATAGCAACTCTTGTTGCATGATAACAATGAGCAAGGCCGGCCATGAGAATGAATCGGAGGACGCCCTAGCTCTGTGGGCCATCCAAGGGGCAACAACACAACCCCAAACCCAAAAGCCTGCGACTTGGGAAGCGCTTATAAGGGCCGCCCAGAAGAGGCCAAGATGCTCTCAAGCTCGCCCCGCACCGTTGCTGTGCTCCGCTGTAATCCGTGGCCAATAGCCAAACAGGCTCCCCGTTAACGTTGGCAAGATTGAAGAAATCCACCAAGAGACGACTCGATGAGGAAGTTAATCTGTTAACCCGATCCGGCAAATCTTCCAAGGAAATCCCAAGGCATAAGAAGGCCACAGATCAAGCACCAAAAGAAGATCGCCGCCCTATGCTAAGACAACTGAAACCTGCACTCGAAAAAGAGGATCCCGTGCTCACCCTTGAAGCAAACACAGCCAACATTTCCTCTCGGTCTCTACTCACTTCGCCTTATCCCCATAAGCCGAAGCCGGAAGAAAGCCCGGCTCGCACTCTCGTGCCTATTGATGCTACTCCCGATGATGTGGTACACTGATTGGAAACATCCACTACGGGAACATAATCACTTTCACAGCATCTCGACCTCCCTCAATTTGGGGCCGATCATAATGAGCCTCTCTTCATCACAAATCACTGGATGAACGACGCCTCCTCGGGTCCCGGTTGATAATGGGTCCGGAATGAACATTCTTCCAAAGAAAGATCATGAGCTTGCTTGATATCAAGACTACGTACTTGAAGCCTTCTTCTCTCACGCCAAAGCTACGACTCAACATCCCGAGCAAATTCCTGAGTTGCTACTTTAGACCTCTCGGTTTGGACGTAAATTGATACCTGTGGAATTCCAGGTTATCGACATCCCGATTACTTTCAATGCCCTCGTCGGGAAGACCTTGGCCGCACCAAGTCAAAGGGGTCGCCTCAAGCCTCCACCAAGGTGTGAAATTGCATCTCGAATGGGGATCTCGACGACCATTTACGGAGATTTAGTCACGTTAGAGGGCACAGATACGGGCGGAATACCTATTCTCGAAATCAAACATGACGAGGAAGGTCACATGTTAACGGGCTTCACGGCCGAGCCCCCCAAGGCCCAAGTGTGCAACATAGATCCGACGGTCACTCGGGATAAAATCCCACCGGTCTTGAAAATGATGAGAAAAATGAGCTATCTACCCGGCCTCGGTCCTGGGAAGCGCCAACAAGGAACTTTCAAACTCATCGAAGTAAAAGGACAAAATACTCGCCACGGCCCGGGATATGAGGCCTCCCCAAATGACACCGCAAAGGGAAAAAGATTTGAAGCCGCCACAGAAAGGTCCCGCCGACAATCCCAAATCTCTCCCCTTCACCCTAATTTGGCCGACTACTTTGTAAAGGGTCCCACACAACCAGAAACATCACAGAGCCCACTCCTACGGCAGATGGCTAAAGCTACAGGATAGCCTCAACAAGTTCAGAGGAACCAAGGCTAACCCGGTCCGTAGAATGTTCCCGGACCTACCCAAGATACTCCGGGGCTACCACTACCATGAAGAGTGAGTATACCTTCAGAGGCGTGCTCGACCCGGTGGAACAGCCGAGAAGCTCACAACCACTATTCCTACTACCCAGGGAGATCCGAAACCCGAATTCGAACCGACAGCCAAAAGCTAAGGCCACGGAATTTCCCTCGATGGTTGGGATGGTCTCGGTTATGCAAAGAATTGTTCGAAGAAGAAGTCCAGTGCGACTCGATTGATCTCGGCTCACCCAAGAGATGATAGCGGCAATTGAGAAAGGAGAACAAAAACAAAGACAGCTTCCCGAGTCATGAGGCCACCAACAACGATGCCGCTAAGAATTGGGAAACTCTCTCGTGCCCGTCCGCGACCAAGGAGGAAATGATCACCAAGCTCGGATTGGTCCCCCGTCCTCAGGTCAATCTAGGACAAGTCCTCCCGCCTCTCTCTGTTAAGATCGAGTCTCTAGGGTCGTCCGATGGCCTTACGCCCGAAGACTACGAGTCCGTAGCAAGCACCGTATTCCCTTTCGTTTTCAATGAAATGACGAACCTTTCGAGTATCCCTTGATTGCCACTTTAACTAATGATGAATTAATTAATAAAAAAAAATTTTTTTTTAATAATTCATTAGATAAAGAAGCAGACACATTAAACAAAAAAAATCAAACAACAAAAAAAATCTTTAAGCAGGTTGTCCGGGAAGAGGAAAATCGAGCCCAAGCTGCCGAAGAGATTTTGACGAGTGTGAATTTGGGAACTGCGGAAGAGCCTAAAGAGACGCAGATTGGTCATTTCTTCGAAGGAAGTGGAAAGGATGCTCGCAAAGTCCTACAAAATCCTCAACTCAAAGAAAGTCGCCCTCTTCATCAAAGAAAACATCATGTGCAGATACGGGTTGTCGCCGAAATCATTTCGTATAATGGATCCCACTTCGAAGGGGAATGTGAAAATCCGGGCGGAATTCCGAATAACCCGTCACAAGTCATCACCCTACAGTGCCCCAAAACCAACGGAGCCGTCGAAGCAAAGAAACAAGACTCGAAAATATCATCCGAAAATGGCCGTCCCAAGGTAGAGATTGGCCCGAGAAGTTACACTCGGCACTCGGGGCTACGTAACATCGGGCCGAACGGCAACCGGGGAAACACCTTTTGCCCTCACATACGGAATGGAAGTCGTACTCCCAATCGAGCCGGAAATACCCTCGCTCCGTATACCGCCGGAAAGCCAGATCAACGAGGTCGAATGGCCTCCAGTCGCCATGACGAATTGGCCCTACCGACGAACGCCGACCGAAGGCCATGGAACACATCCGGGCCTACCAAGGAAGAATGGCCAGAGCCTTCGACAAGAAAGTAAAGCATCGGGAGATCCGAGAAGGTGATCTCGTTCTAAAAGAAAAGCCCCCACCCGTATCAACCCTCTCGGCAAATGGGAGCCTCGTATGGGTCGGGCCATATGTCGTCCGTAAGATCTTCTCCGGAGGAGCCATGCAACTTGCAGACCTCGACGGGAATCCCTTTGTACACCCAAAGTGAACGGTGACAAGCCGCGCAGATACTACGCGTAAAAAAAAAACAAAAAAAACAAAAAAAAAAAAAAAAAAACAAAAAAAAAAACAACAAGAAAAAGAGTGCTAAAAGAGTAATACCCAACTAGGTTAGAAACCCGAGAAGGGCGGCCTAGGTAAAAACAGTGGTTGCACCAAAAAAAAAAACAACAAAAAAAAAAAACAAAAAAAAGAGTGCTAAAAGAGTAATACCCAACTAGGTTAGAAACCCGAGAAGGGCGGCCTAGGTAAAAACAGGTTGCACCAAAAAAAAACAAAAAAAAAACAAAAAAAGAGTGCTAAAAGAGTAATACCCAACTAGGTTAGAAACCCGAAAAGGGCGGCCTAGGTAAAAACAAAGGTTGCACCAAAAAAAAAAAAAAAAAAAAAAAAAAACAACAAAAAAGAGTTCACCAGCTTGAACTACGAAGACCCGAGCTCCTCAAAATGAGGGGAACGTAGGCGGCGGAAACGGTTCGGTCTAAAGCACAAATAAAAGCCATACTTTGGCATCAATACAATTGATCGACCATGAAAGCGTCTCGAAAAACTCTAAAGCAATTCAAATATTCATTACAAGTTAAAAGCTCTTTGATGAGTCTAAGCCCGATTCATTCCTACAACCGGCAACCCGCTAAAGGAAAACTAAGATACATAATCAAACTAATGTGTCCGTCATGGCAAGAAAGGGATACTTGGAAATCTCGAGTCACTCCAAGCCACTCGCATCGGCCTCTCCCTTCTTCTTCCCCTCCGAGTCTTTCTCCGAACCGGAAAGATGTCGGTACTCCTCCTACCAAGCTCGGTATAGGAACAGGGTCTATCAAACCAGCCTCCGTCGTGGCCTTAGTAGCCCTAGCGTCATCCCTCATCTCCCGTAACCTAGCCGGTAACATAGGAGCCCTCCTCTCCTGTCTCTTGACGTAAGCCTCATAATCGGTCACGCGCGTCTCCGCTCTGTCATGAGGATTGGCCCTCGCCTCGGCCCTCCTCCTCTCGAAACACCGGGTCCTCCGCACCTACAATGGCCTCACGCCGTCTCAAAATAGCCACCCGAGTCTCTCCTGCATGCCCCTCGTACCAATCCAGTACCAAGTGGTCAGGAACACCGGTCTCTGACGCTGAGAATGACCCGAGGAGGAAAGGCATCATACCTCCATGCTCGGGAAAGAAATGGAAACACCGAGGGATCATCCATGGAAACAGGAGCCACCACCCCGGTGGCTACATCATCAAAGCCCTCCAAAGGAACCCGCTCCAAGCCAAACCGCCTAAGGACCAGAGCCGAATGTAGAAACCGGACCGAGAAAGCCCCGAAGCATAACCACATGGGACCCGTCCCGAAGCACTCGCGAGTCTCCACCCGCCAATGAGGCACCAACCATCTCGATATCTTCAGCCTGGCGACCCGCCATCCAACGCTCCCACGAGCCCCGATCATCAAAATCCGCATCAACACCTCTCCCGGCAAAAGTCCAAGGCTCGATCATATCGAGGTTTCCCGAAGAACCCCCAAACGCTCCATCGCCCACGGTCAAGAGAAACGGGCTGCCCCCGCGCATGTACCGCCGTCCGGTAGCTAATCTGTCGAGAGCATGAAAAGTCTCCCCAAGAATCAAAGGAACGACATCTCTCGCCTGTGCGACAATGGACGACAACATCCACAGAGATCGATGGCAAATCCCGAAGGAATAGACCATGAACAAAGTGCCGAACATGCAAAGTGCAAAGGCATCCCAATAGGCGTCATCCACCAAGCCTAAGCCCCTAAATACGTCGGGAAGACCGGAAATATCAAAATGGTCGTGACCGCGGATCATGCCTCGTGCTTCCTCCGGGGAAAGATGAAGAAGGTTGCACAACTTGTCAACAAAAGAAGCTCCTCCGACAAAGGAATTGCTATCTCCTCCACCTCCAGGACCTCCAAGCAAGGCCCGAAATTCTTCCACGATCCGGAACAATCTCGTTGAAGGAAAGGCAAAAGACATGCCTTCTAGTATCCCAAAACGAAGAAGAAGCCCTTAAGAGGTCATAATCCGGAACCAATTCTTTGAGAGACCACAAGCATCGTACCTTGTACCGTTCTTCAAAGAAAGACCTTCTCTCATGCATAATTTCCCGGGACCAATCCTTGAACTTGTTGAAAAATGACATTTGGGATTCTTGGGATAACTTTGAGGGAGCTTTTCTAAGGCTTTCCATGGTTTTTTTCTCTCTCCCGAAAATGGCTGTTTGGACTGGAGGTTGAAGAGGATATTTGAATTTGAAATAAAGCAAAGCCAGATTTAAAGCAAAATCAAAGGACAGTGTCAGATGCTGTCCCCATCCGCGCGGATACGTTTGTTCCCCATCAGAAAAATCTGCAACAGTCCAAGCTGCTACACCAAAAAGGGAATATTCCGTCCCGGTTGCTCGAAACTTGTGCAAAAACCCTCCCCAAACCAGTCCATATACCAAACACCCTTGCAAAAAAAAAAAAACAAGGCTCATGCAACACTGCATTCATATTGCATTGCATTCATAAAAAATAAAATCCTAAATTATTACATTCCAAAAAAAAAGAAGTGTGCATAAAAAAAAAACACAAACAAACATAAATAAAACCCTAAATTATTACATCCAAAAAAAAATGTGCATAAGCTGTACAAATCTAAATCTCAATCTCAAATCTCAAAAAAAAAATCAATCGGAGTCTCCAGCACCCGATGTCTCCCCCCGGCCCCTCTTGCGACTCGGGCCCGCCTCGTCAGGAGCCCTGAAAGTCTCGGGCTCAGAATCGTCCTCATCTCCAGAAAGAGGCTCGTCGGGACCAACCGGCACACTCGATAAGGTAAACCCGGATCCACTGAAGAAATCGAATCCGAAGGTGAAGGCGTCCGACTCACGAACATACGGAGACGACCCACCATGCCGCCGCACGTGTCCCCGCCGTGCGGATCCCCAAGAATGACGTGATCCGAAGGCGGTGCGCGCGGTGATCAATGAGAGGAGAAAGAGGGGTCTCGGAAGAAGTCTCCGAGGGAATAGGAGAAGCCTCCGTCGGACAAAGTGCCGGCCGTGGTCTCCTCGCCCTAGCCCGAGGCGCCCGCAAGCAACCATCCTCCGTATGAATCTCTTAGCCCCGATCACTTGCTTCGTCGGCTTCTCGACGACCACCTCCGTAAACCGCACAAAAGCAAAAGCGTCAAAAAAAAGGTGATGCTAAAGATGATGAAACAAAGGAAAGAAAAGAAGGGGAAAAGGTGAAACCATACCTTCATACCGGACGAGGCCGGAAAGCTCGTGGAAGTCGCTCGGGGTGAGGGATCCGCACCCTCAATCGGACCCCGTCTGGATATAGGAAAAATCCGTCCGAGGGTACCGCGGGACCCCAAGCCCCTCCCTATCCAAAACCCGAGGCATCCTCGGCCTCCTCAAGACGAACGTCGCATACGGCTCAATCGCCACGAAATCCGAGAAGTGCGGCCGGCTCTGTAATCATCCCGAGGTCACGGACCGATCACTCGGGTGCATCATATCGGCGGGAGGCTCCACCGGTGTCAACAATGGCGAATTCACGCCATGCCGACGCGTCACCATCTCTCCCGGATAGTAGACGTCGCAAGTCGGGCCCCTCAAAATCCTCATTTGCCTGTCCGGATCTCGGCGCCCTTGGTGCGCTACCTCAAAAGCGATCCCGGGGAAGAATATCATCCCCTCATCTGTCTCGGCCTCCCGGAGTCGAAGGAAGGCAATCCGCGTACACGAGAGTCGTACGTCCCCTGGAGCTTATCTTTTCCCGGGCATGCTTGGACCAAGGCGCATGGCCGGATACGCCCGACGTACGCCTCAGTGCCTCCACACCGTGACGTGGAAAAACTCCAACGCCCATACTGCGAAAGGTAAAAATCCAATCAATCCAAAGGCAAATAAAAGTGTGTGCTCAAAAGGAAAGAGGGAAAGCAAAAGAGAGCTTATACCTCGAGCAAACTCGAAGCGATAAGGAGCTCACAGCCCTTCCCGGGCCGTATCTATCAAGAGCGAAGTACGGCTCGGCCGGAAGCCTCCCCCGGGAAATATCTCCAACCGTCTCCATGTCCTCCAAGGACCTCGGCAAGGCAAAGACCGCCGTCCCCTCGGCATGACCAAAGAGCGTGCTCGAGAAAGTAAACCACGGGAAGGACCTAGCAATCGCTCGGCGCTAAACCTATCCTCCCCGGCCTCGTAACTCGCTATGGTCTCCACGATCTTGCCGTAGACCACGGCATACTCCATCCCCATCCCCTTTTTGGGAATAGGGGAAAATCCAAGAAGGTCCCGCGAGTGTCCGCGCGCCACCGTAGCCATCTCTCCACTCAATGCTGCGTCCATTGAAAGACGGACTCCGTGATCGCGGCATAGTCGAAGGCGTAACAGTCGCCTCGCCCCGAAGAAGTGGAAGGTATGGGTCGCGTCCCACCGGTCTTTGCGCGCCGCAGCAAACATCAAGCCCTTGCACTTAGGGAACTTGACCAGTCCCCTCAAACACTCGACGAACTCCCAGAGGCCCGTCTCGACAACAATCTGTCTCGGACTCGGCAAAGCTCCTCGGCCCGCATCCGGAAGCCGATCCCACAAGTCAATCACAGACTCCACCGATCCTCGAGTCTTCATTTTGTTCAGCTGCTCCGTCACAAAACGGTTTCCGCCCTGTAAAAAAAAAAGGGAGAAAATGTCAAAAGATTGCATTTGCATTAAAAAAAAAAAAAAAGAAATTTCGACAGCATAACAGCATACAATGAGCATAGCCCCATTTTTCTCGCATGAAAGAAAACAATTTGCAAGTCCCAATGCATTCATCAAAAAAAAAAAAAAAGGATGCATTCCTACGGAAGTAAAAACTCCGTCCCATTTTCAACAAAAAAAATGCATATATGCATATCATCCATCTTACATGCAACGGGAGGAAAAATCCGTCCCACTTTTCAAAAAAAAAAAAATCCTAAACATACATCTCATATTGGCAAAATGCCCATTCTTTCCAAACAAAATGCATGCATTGCATCATCATTCACCAATATCAAAATTCAATTTCAAAAAAAAAATCACAATTCTTCGAATTTTCACATGCAATTTTCGAATTAAAAAAAAAAAAATGTGGCAAAAATGCCAATTCTTTTCCCAAGCAAAATGCACATTTTTGGGACACTCACAAGTTCATTGCAACATTGCATATCATCAATATCAATATTCAATATTCAAAAAAAAAAAAATTCAAAAATCACCCAAAAATTTCAAGCAAGAAATCGACAAGAGGATCAAGAGGATTCGAAGTATACCGTTCGGAGATGCGGATCCGAAGCCCAATGTTGCCAAGCATCGGGGTAATGCTCCTCCTCGACCGATTGCGAAAGATTGTAATGCCTCCTCATCCGGACGAGCTCCAATCGCCTCTCCGCTATAGGACCACGCCCTTGGCCTTGAAAAGCGCCTTCCCCGTGTTCCATTGCTCAAAAAATCGAAGAAATCGGACGAATTTTGAAGCTCCTAGGCCAACAATGGCGGCTCTGCTCTCTCCCTCTCTCGTCTGTGTTCAAAAAATTGAATGGGGAAGAAGAAGGGCGTTGGCCCCATTAATACCCCTGACTTTCCATCCCTATCCGCGCGGATAGGTTTGCAAGGGTCAAAATGACCCTTTTGCCCCTTAAAATTTCAGGACTCTGCAATTCAGTCCCCAACTTGACAAAGTTAACCAAAGTCAGCCCCTTGTCAAGAAAATTGCCCCCGGCAGTAAAACGTAAGACCGAGTGCCCCGAGAAAGATAACGAGATCCCGTATCTTTCATCAAAATCTTCCCTGCAAAAAACGTAAGACCGAGTGCCCCGAGAAAGATAACGAGATCCCGTATCTTTCATCAAAATCTTCCCCGCAAGAAAACGTAAGACCGAGTGCCCCGAGAAAGATAACGAGATCCCGTATCTTTCATCAAAATCTTCCTCGGCCAAACGTAAGACCGAGTGCCCCGAGAAAGATAACGAGATCCCGTATCTTTCATCAAAATCTCCCGGCAGTCAAACGTAAGACCGAGTGCCCCGAGAAAGATAACGAGATCCCGTATCTTTCATCAAAAAAATCTTCCCCGGCAGTCAAACGTAAGACCGAGTGCCCCGAGAAAGATAACGAGATGCCGTATCTTTCATCAAAATTCCCCTAGCCAAACGTAAGACCGAGTGCCCCGAGAAAGATAACGAGATCCCGTATCTTTCATCAAAATTACCCCCGGCAGTCAAACGTAAGACCGAGTAATCCGAGAAAGATAACGAGATCCCGTATCTTTCATCAAAATTACCCCGCAAGTCAAACGTAAGACCGAGTGCCCCGAGAAAGATAACGAGATCCCGTATCTTTCATCAAAATTGCCCCTAAGAAAAACGTAAGACCGAGTGCCCCGAGAAAGATAACGAGATCCCGTATCTTTCATCAAAATTTCCTAAAGAAACGTAAGACCGAGTGCCCCGAGAAAGATAACGAGATCCCGTATCTTTCATCAAAAATCTTCCCCGGCAGTCAAACGTAAGACCGAGTGCCCCGAGAAAGATAACGAGATCCCGTATCTTTCATCAAAATCATCCAACGGCAGTCAAACGTAAGACCGAGTGCCCTGAGAAAGATAACGAGATCCCGTATCTTTCATCAAAATTGCCCCCGGCAGTCAAACGTAAGACCGAGTGACCTGAGAAAGATAACGAGATTCCGTATCTTTCATCAAAATTCTCCCCGGCAGTCAAACGTAAGACCAATTCCCCAGACGAATACGTCTGATTTTCCCCAGCAAAGGCTAACGAAATCCCCAGCAAGGCTAACGAAATCCCCAGCAAAGTTAACGGAATCCCAAAAGCCAGCGAGATCTCGAGTAAGACTCGAACTACGAAAGGGCTTGATTCCCACTAGGGATACGTAGGTAGCCTATCATTAGGTCCAGCCCCTCGACCAAAACGGTCACCCTCTCCTTCGGCAGCAGACGAAGTCCACCGAAAGGCCATTTCAAATTAAGGTCCGAGGCGCCTAAAAAGCCATCATCATTAAGGTCCGAGGCGCCTAAAAAGCCATCATCATTAAGGTCCGAGGCGTCTAAAAAGCCATCATCATTAAGGTCCGAGGCGCCTAAAAAGCCATCATCATTAAGGTCCGAGGCGCCTAAAAAGCCATCATCATCAAGGTCCGAGGCGCCTAAAAAGCCATCTTCAAGGTTCGAGGCACCTAAAACGCCATCTCCAAGGTTCGAGGCACCTAAAACGCCATCTCCAAGGTCCGAGGCACCTAAAACGCCATCTCCAAGGTTTGAGGCACCTAAGACGCTATCGCTAGAAAGCGATAAATCGCAATCATCCCCAGCAGGGCGGATACCCGTCAGACCGAAAATGGTCATTCCTATCCCCAGCAGAGCGGATAGCCATCAGACCAAAAATGGTCCTCTCTTATCCCCCCAGAGTTTCTTTCCAGTAACCGACTGTAGAACTCGCTCACCAGGTTCGAGGCACCTAAAACGCCATCATCTCCGGGGTCAAAGACCCGAACTACGGCCGGCTTGATTCCCATTCGGGATACGTAGGTAGCCTATCGCTAGGTTCAGCCACCCGATCACTCGATCATCCTGCCAAATATGGAGCCTTACTCTTATCGACGACCCCGCTTCCTTCGAAAGCGCCGTCGCCGAGGGGCTACTGTAAGTGCTCCAATTTGAGCTTGTTAGAATTTTCGTTAGAAAATTAACGAAAGTTATAACAATTACTAACATTCCTAACTATCCTAACTTTCCTAACAAAGTGAGGGTAAAATGGGCATTGTTATTTAAGGTTAAACCTTAAAAAGAATCTCAAAAAAGAAAAACAAATGAAGAAAACCAAATATAGCAATGCCGGAAACAAAAGCTCGGCCGGTCAATTTGAATTTTGAAAAAGATTATTCTTCTTGTCCAAAGCCGAAGCCGCATTTAATGAACAAAGGCACGCCGCCCGATCCTATCCGCGCGGACAAGTATGTAATTTTCAGAGGGCTATAAATTGAGCCCTCCAAATACGTAAATGAGAAGGAAGAACACAATAGCAACGAAGTTACGGCGAAATATAGAGAGAAAATGTGAGAATTCTCAAGAATTGTCACCTTTTTCTTTCCAATCTTTCCCAACTCATACTCATCCACTCACTCTCATATTAAAGCCCTAAACACTCATACACTCAAGCCAAACACTCAAGAACACAAGGAAGATTGGTAAACCCTCCTCTTCCTAACCCTAAATCTCATCCATGCATGCATCTTCAAACTACAAAATGTAGTTCTTTCATCTTCTTTCTCTAGATCTAAGAAGATCACCATGGAAGACCATCTCCATGGATGATCTTCTACAAAGATCAACATTATTTTCAAAGCTTTTCTTGCTTACTTGCAAAAATGCACTTTCAAAACCCTAAAAAACCATTTTCAAGCACTAAATCTTGATTTCAAAGGGTAAAATCCCCCTCCCCAAGCAAATGAAATGCTTAGTCCTAATGTACCCCAAGGATGGTTTGATATAGTTGATTCACCACTAAAATGTCTAGTGATCACTAACCAAAACCTAGGGAAATGGGGACAAGCATGGATGCAAAACCCCCCTTAAAATCATATTTTCTTTCTTGAGAAGTTGCTGTCCAGTAGCAATTTTCTCAGACCTCAGTCCATGGTCTTAATTTTTGGACACAGATGAACTTGGAATTCGGTGTTGACTACAAAACACTTTTTGTAGCCAACATCCAGAGCTTTCCAGACATATTTTTACCTTATTTTTTGGGTGAGTAAAACTCCTCTTTTCAATTTTTCTTTCAGAGGATAGTTCATCAGCTTCTGGGAATCCAGATCTCATATCTGAGGTTTCCAGAAGGTTTTGACCCCTCAAATCTTCTCCAAAATGGAAATTTCTTTCACACAAAGTTTATTCAAGGAGTCTAGAGAAACTTTCATTCTCTGAGTTCACCCAGATTATGAAGTTTTAGGACCCTTGAATCCATTTCAAAATCAGGTGTCTGCTGCCATTTCCTTCTGGCAGAAGTGACTTCTCAACTTCAAAAGGTTTTTTGAGTACCAAATCTCAAACCAAAAATTCTCCAAAAAATCATGGGATCAGTTTAAAGTCTTAAAAAGACATCCCAATTTTTACTTTTTCCAGTTTCAACTTATTTTGGCCAAAACACACACACACACACACACAAATGATTTTCAGCTTGGAAGACTCGTTTTACGAGGCGCGTCGGGTGCACACTAACGTCCTTCCCGACGCGTAACATGACCTCCGAACCTAAATCTCTGATCTCGGGCTTTTTTCAAAGTTTTGGCCCTTCAAAATTAAAATGGCGTGGCGACTCCGTTTTTTCCGGTTTTATTTGGTTTTTCAAAGAAACGCGAAAATCGAATTTTTCCCGCGAAAAAGGCAACACATCGTTACAGGAGCGTAGTATTATTTCTATTGTTTTATTACAATGATATCTTACTCATTGGAAAAACAAGTTCCGACACTTAAGACTGTCAAGTCTTGGTCAAGGAATGTTTTCTCAATGAAAGATAAGGGTGAAGCCGCTTACATCCTTGGCATCAAGATCTATAGAGATAGATCTAGAAGGATAAATTGGTTTGAGTCAAAGTGTTCACATTGACAAGATTCTTAAAAGAGTCTAAGAAGAGTAGCTTGTCAATGGATCATGGTATTTCTCTTAGCAATATTCATTGTCTTATGACAACTGATGAGCAAAAGGGAAAATGAATGAAGTTACATATGCTTCGGCATTTGGATCTGTCATGTATGCCATGATTTGTACTAGACCCAGCGTTTCATATGCTCCAAGCATGATGAGTCGATACCAATCTGATCCTGATATAAACCATTGGATGGGAGTCAAGATGATCCTTAAGTACTTAAGAAGAACTAAGGATATGTTCTTGGTATTTGAAAGATTGGAAGTTAATCTTCTTGTAAGGGTTACATAGATGCTAGCTTCCAAACCGACAAAGTTATTTTAAATCGCAATTAAGATTTATGTTTATGCTTATTAGAGGTGCAGCTTTGATTGGAAGAGTTCCAAACGAAATTGTAGCCAATTCTACTACTAAAAGAGGCGAGTTTGGATCAAAAGTTCATTAGTGTTTTGGAAATGTTCCAAGTATCACTAATCGGTGAAGCTCTTGTTATGACTATAGTGGTGCCACTTGTGCAAACAATGGAACCAAGGTCACAACAACGATCCAAACACTCACTTAGACATTCTTTGAGGAATTCATAAAGAATGAGAAGAAGTCAAGATATACAAAGTATCAACCGATGATGACATTAGGGATTCACTTACAAAGACCCTCGCACAAAGCGAAGCATGATGGTCATGTTAGATCCATGAGTATTCGATACATAAATGGAGCCTAGTGCAAGTGGGAGCTGTTAGTGTGTATGCCACTAGGCTTATAGTTTCTATAAACCTTGATGTATCGTCTTTATCATTAATAAAAGAGAAATTTTATTATTGATTAATATATGTTTTTGCATGTTTATTATATTAATGTGTCCCTAGTTATTTAGTATAAGTTGGTAATGGATGATCATAGAGATGATCATATGCATAAAGATGCACATTACAAACTTGTAAAATAACTAGTATAATTGTCAATGGATAATCATATGATGATTATATGCATAGAGATGCACATTGAAATTATGGGTACTTGTTACAGAACAAGTAACTGGACTTGACCCGTATGAGATTTATGTCATGGTCAAATGTCATAATTAAATCTCATATGGTCACTTCATTTAGTCCTTAGACCTGAGATTATCATGACCTTACATATGATGAAAGTTATGTTTGATTTTAGTCAAACGGTATCTTAACACGATATCTATAAAGGCTAATTTTGGCATGATCGGATTCATGATGGGAAGGATGATAAGTCAAGATGGAATTTGTCCCTCGAAAGAGAGATGTTTTGCTTGGGCCCTTCGATGAGTGATAATGATGAAAGAGTGTGGCCACACCCCAATGTGATTGGATTATCATTATACTCAAGATCGAGAAAGCATTGAACAAATACAAGTTGACGTGAACCATGACTTGTGAGACAAAGGGAGAAATGGAAGTGTACCATTGGAAACGTGAACTCTTACGTTGTGTTATTTGGGTAGACATAATGGCTTGCTAGAGTCCGCTTATGTCTTATGAGGGTCGATATGATCGGACTCATTGCCAACATAATACAATCCTATTGGGTCACACACAAATAGAATGAATTGGTTGAACCGGAGGAAGAATGATTGAGAGTCTCAGTATCTGGCTACATATGTCACGCGACATATTAAGCCAATGGCTTAATATACCGCGCGACATAATAAGCCCGTACGCGGTTTGACAGCCTATCTCTCCTAATACGATTAGGAGACGTATTCTTACTATTGTAGTATAAATACAGGGGTCTGTCAGACCTAATTAGCTAGCCGAATTTTTCAATAAATTCTCAATAAAAAGTCCTCTCAATATTCTTCTATAAGTTTTAGGAATCTAGCAATTCTCAACCCGAGAATCGTTCTCGACATTCATATTTGTATGGATTACCAAAAGAGGGTCTTAATTTGTTCAAACAAATCAAAGGCCTAGAGTTCAAATCTGAAGATCCAAAGAAGTTGAAGATTCGAAGATTTGAAGGTCAAAAAGTTTGTGATTACGAATCACATAATTATCCGTTCGATAGCTCAAGACCGGAAAGCAAAAGGTTGGTAAATTCTATCTCATAGGAATTCAATTTAATCGTATAGAACGGATCTTAGGGCTTGGGTTTTGTGTTAATTTGATGCTTAATTCCGCTGCGCATGGACCCATAAAACCCAACAACCTCAACAACTATCTTGGAGTTTCAGCTTTAGAACTTGATATATGGCAACTCCCTGCATCATCAAAGGTTGAAAACTGGGAATCTCCTCATATCAGCATTTCGCCAAGTCATGTCAAGTCACAACTAACCCAAGCGAAAGAGGGTTCATTCATATCAACATACTTTGATGCTAGAGCCTGTCAGCATCAGCTTCAAATGTTCGAAACTGAAAAGAAATTTCAATCGAGACCCGGGGTTCAAATCCAACTTCATCCCAAGATCAAAATTGACCTCATCAATGACATGCATTTCAGTCCGCGACCAAAGGATATCACCCCACCTGCACAAAGCTTGTCCCAAACAGTCCACCTGCATCCCCACAAAAATCTCCCCAGGGCTCATGTAGTATGCAAAACACTAAAAAAAAAAAAAAAAAACAAAACAAAGAAAAAACTTAAGCGATTGCGAATCATTTTAGTTCTATGCATGCATCCATCATCATAAATGTCATATGTGCATTTGTCCCTCTACTAACAAATGTAGCAATTCAAGCACGAAAGACCAGTCTCCCGTCAGTACCCGAAGCCTCCTCACAGCAAGGATGGTCTCCACCAAAGCGTAATTCCAATGACTTCAACGGAACTACCCAAATGACGGATACCTCAAGTCAACACCCTCTTGGTTCAAACCCCTCAAGCCCACGACAGCTTGTGCTCGGACACCTAAAGACGACATCAGCCTGATTCAGACACCTCAATCCTGCACCATTTTAGCCTCAGACACATTAGGACAACACCACCTTGGCTCCAGGTCTATAGTGCATCAAGTCCGTAAAGACATCTTCCGACATCTCCAGTTAGACAAAGGCGACCTCCAATGTCCACAAATGGATGAAGACAGCCTCCAGCATCTACAGTTTGGCAAATATAGTCCCCAAAGACAAGCTCCGGCGTCCGCAACTTACTAAAGACGACCTCCAATGTCCACAAATGGATGAAGACAACCTCCAGCATCTACAGTTTGGCAAAGATAGTCCCCATGTCTATAGCTTGGCAAAGACAAGCTCCGGCGCCTGCAACTTGGTAGAGACAACCCCCAACATCCACAAATATATGAAGACCGCCTCAAGTGTCTACAATTCGGTCAGAGACGCCAAGTTCTCAAATGTAAATCGGTCAGGGACGCCTAGTTCTCAAAATGCAAATCGGTCAGAGACGCCAAGTTCTCAAAATGCAAATCGGTCAGGGACGCCAAGTTCTCAAAATGCAAATCGGTCAGAGACGCCAAGTTCTCAAAATGCAAATCGGTCAGGGACGCCAAGTTCTCAAAAAGCAAATGGGTCAGAGACGCCAAGTTCTCAAAATGCAAATTGGTCAGGGACGCCAAGTTCTCAAATGCAAATGAGTCAGAGACGCCAAGTTCTCAAAATGCAAATCGGTCAGGGACGCCAAGTTCTCAAAATACAATTCGGTCAAAGACGCCAAGGTCTCAAAATACAAATCGGTCAGGAACGCCAAGTTCTCAAAATGCAATTTGATCAGAGACACCAAGTTCTCAAAGGCAAGTAGGTCAGGGACGCCAAGTTTTCAAATGCCAATCGGTCAGAGATACCTCACGCCCCTAAATGTCTCAACATCTCGATCAGATACATCAAGACTCTCAACACTACACAGCTCCCGCAACTTGCTCTCCTGCAGGTAAGCACAGCAAAGGTACGTTAGTCCCTCAACATATCTCAAAATATGCATACATTCACAAATGTTGCATGATTACCCATAGCTTTAGCTATCTCTATCTCCGCAAATAGCGACGTAGGCTTTAGTTCCTCGAGGTAACAGCCTCCGAATTATCAAAAGGCCCAGGATCCTAGACCTGTTCCTAACTATCCAGTCGATTTCGAACTACGTCCAGGCTTGATTCCCACTCGGGATACGTAGGCAGCCTACCGTAGGTCCAGCCGCTTGACCAACACGGTCACCCTTTCCCCGATAATCATCGTAAGCTCTAATCTTCCCCTGCGAGAATGCCCTCAAATAGTCTCCCTCAACCTCGATTTAGGTTCATACTCCTGAACTGAGCCCTCATTTAGGTTCATACAATATAACTAAACCTCAACCTAGGTTCATCCCTGACGAAAGACAATGAAATTTCGTCTCTTTCACCTCCGGCAGCAAACGCAAGACCGATCCCTTCAAATGAAGTCCACCAAAAGACTGTCTATCCCCTCGAAGTCTGTCTCCAACGAAAGGATACGAACATCGAAGGAAATCATTTCAAAACAAGTTGTCACCTCCAGATCACCCATCATCAAGGTTCAAGGCACCTAAAATGCCATCATCAAGGTTTGAGGCACCTAAGACGCCATCACCAAGGTTTGAGGCACCTAAGACGCCATCACCAAGGTTCGAGGCACCTAAGACGCCATCATCAAGGTTTCAGGCACCTAAGACGCCATCACCAAGGTTCGAGGCACCTAAGACGCCATCATCAAGGTTCAAGGCACCTAAGACGCCATCATCAAGGTTTGAGGCACCTAAGACGCCATCATCAAGATTCGAGGCACCTAAGATGCCATCATCAAGGTTTGAGGCACCTAAGACGCCATCACCAAGGTTTCAGGCACCTAAGATGCCATCACCAAGGTTTGAGGCACCTAAGACGCCATCACCAAGGTTCGAGGCACCTAAGACGCCATCATCAAGGTTTGAGGCACCTAAGACGCCATCACCAAGGTTCGAGACACCTAAGACGCCATCATCAAGGTTCAAGGCACCTAAGACGCCATCATCAAGGTTTGAGGCACCTAAGATGCCATCATCAAGATTCGAGGCACCTAAGATGCCATCATCAAGGTTTGAGGCACCTAAGACGCCATCACCAAGGTTTGAGGCACCTAAGACGCCATCACCAAGGTTCGAGGCACCTAAGACGCTATCATCAAGGTTCGAGGCACCTAAGACGCCATCATCAAGGTTTAAGGCACCTAAGACGCCATCACCAAGGTTTGAGGCACCTACGACGCCATCACCAAGGTTCGAGGCACCTACGACGCCATCATCAAGGTTCGAGGCACCTAAGACGCCATCATCAAGGTTCGAGTCACCTAAGACGCCATCATCAAGGGTCAAGGCACCTAAGACGCCATCATCAAGGGTCAAGGCACCTAAGACGCCATCATTAAGGTTTGAGGCACCTAAAATGCTATCACACACAACACGAGGAAAGCGATAAATCGCAATCATCCCCTAATTCGACAAACCGAAGTCATTACCAGGGCGACTTCCCCAAAATAGTCAAGTCATAGTGCGACTTCCCCAAAATAGTCAAGTCATAGGGTGAATTCCCAAAAATAGTCAAGTCATAGGGCGACTTCCCAAAAATAGTCAAGTCATAGGGCGACTTCCCAAAAATAGTCAAATCATAGGGCGACTTCCCAAAAATAGTCAAATCATAGTGCGACTTCCCAAAAATAGTCAAATCATAGGGCGACTTCCCAAAAATAGTCAAATCATAGGGCGACTTCCCAAAAATAGTCAAATCATAGGGTGCAAAAATAGTCAGATCTTAGGGTGACTTCCCAAAAATAGTCAGATCTTAGGGCGACTTCCCAAAAATAGTCAGATCATAGGGCGACTTCCCAAAAATAGTCAGATCATAGGGTGACTTCCCAAAAATAGTCAGATCTTAGGGTGACTTCCCAAAAATAGTCAGATCTTAGGGCGACTTCCCAAAAATAGTCAGATCTTAGGGCGACTTCCCAAAAATAGTCAGATCTTTGGGCGACTTCCCAAAAATAGTCAGATCTTAGGGTGACTTCCCAAAAATAGTCAGACCTTAGGGCAACTTCCCAAAAATAGTCAAACCGTAGGGCGACTTCCCAAAAATAGTCAAACCTTAAGGCGACTTCCCAAAAATAGTCAAATCTTAGGTTGACACCCTAAAATAGTCACTCAAGGGTCAAAGACCCGAACTACGACCGGCTTGATTCCTTTTAAGGATACGTAGGTAGCCTATCATTAGGTTCAGCCATCAGACCGAAAGTGGTCATTCCTATCCCCAGCAGAGCCAATGTACGACTCTAGCCACCTGACCAAAAATGGTCGTATCCTATCCCCAGCAGAGTTTTCTTCCAAGCAATCGACTGCAGAACTCGCTCACCAGGTTGACATCCTAAAACAGTCACTCTAGGGTCGATGTCTGAAGATAGTCGAAAGACCCGAACTACGACCGACTTGATTCCCCAATCGGGATACGTAGGTAGCCTACCGCTAGGTTCAGCCACTCGATCACTTGATCATCCTGTCAAATTTGGAGCCTTACTCTTATCGACGACCCCGCTTCCCTCGAAAGTGCCGTCGCCGAGGGGCTACTATAAGTGCTACAATTTGAGTTGTTAGTATTCTCGTTAGAAAATTAACGAAATTCCTAACATTACTAACATTTCTAACAATTCCTAACTTTTCTAACAAAGCAAGGGTAAAGTAGGCATTGCCATTTAAAGTTAAACCAAGAAAAGAATCTCAAAAAGTAAAAGAAATTGGAAAAATCCGAATTGGGCAAGTTGAAAAACACAAACTGCTGGAATTTTGAATATTATTCTTCCTGCTCAAAGCCTGGAGCAGCATTTAATGCACCAGGCACGTTTACAGAACCCTCCACGCGGATCCTATTGAAGTTCACAGGGGCCTATAAATTGAACCCTCCTCTCTCAGTCTACACAATACAAATCATTCACAGCAACAGCACTCTGGCGAAAAATAGAGAGAAAACAGTGGGAATTCACTTGAATTGCCACCATTTTCTCTCCAATCTTTCCCAAATCCCACTCCCTCAAAATACTTTCAAATCACTCTCATACATACTCTCATACATACACTAACTCAAGCTCAAATCACCCTTTAGGAGGAGGATTAGAGAGAAAACATAGAGGACTTCATTGTTATCTACTTGTTTTCTCTTTGACCAACTCTAATCACCAACCCTAAACACTTTCAAACCCTAAACACATTCAAGCCTTTGAATCCATTCAAACACAAACACAAAAGAAGATTGGTAAACCCTCCTTCTCATTACCCTAAACTCCTTCATTCATGCATCCGTTTTCAAACTCCAAAATGTAGTTTGTTCATCTTCTTGCCTTAGATCCAAGAAGATCACCATGGAAGTTCATCTCCATGGATGATCTTCTACAAGGATCAACATTATTTTCAAAGTGTTCTTACTTACTTGCAAAGAAAACACATTTTCAAAACCCTAAAAATCATTTTCATACATCAAATCTCTTTTTCGAAGGATAAAATTCCCCTTCCCAAGCAAATGAAGTGCTTAGTCCTAATGTACCCTAAGGATGGCTTGATATAGTTGATTCACCACTAAAATTTCAAGTGATCACTAATCAAAGCCTAAGGAAATGGGGACAAGCATGGATGCCAAACCCCCTTTAAAAACATGTTTTCCTTCTTGAGAAGTTGCTGTCCAGTAGCAATTTTCTAAGACCCCAGTCCATGGTCTAATTTTTTGGACACAGATAAACTTGTAATTTGGTATTGACTACAAAATACTTTTTGTAGCCAACATCCAGATATTTTCATACATATTTTTACTTTATTTTTTGCGTGAGTGAAACTCCCTTTTTCAAATTTTCCTTTAAAGATCAGTTAATCAGTCTCTGGAAATCCAGATTTCACATCTGAGATTTCCAGAAAGTTTTGGTCCCTCAAATCATCTCCAAAATGAAAAGTTCTTTTACAGAAACCTTATTTAAGGTGTTTTGAACATTTTTCATTCTCGGACTTTTCCCAGATTCTGGAGTTTTCAAGTCCTAAAGTCCATTTCAAAATCAAGTGTCCACTGCCTTTTTCATTCTAGCAGAAATGGTTTTCCACTTCCAAAAATCTTTTGAGTACTAAAAATCAACCCAAAAATCACACCAAAAAGCATGGGATCTGTCCAAAGTCTTATAAAGATTTCCCAATTTTTACTTTTCAGTTTCAACTTATTTTGGCCAAAACACACACACACACACACACACAAATGGTTTTTAAGCTTGGAAGACTCGTTTCACGAGGCATTCCGGGTGCACACTAACGTCCTTCCCGGCGTGTAACGTGACCTCCGAACCCAAATCTCTAATCTCGGGCATTTTTTAAAGTTTTGGCCCTTAAAACAAAAATGGCGTGGCGACTCCGTTTGATTTCAAAAATCGGGTACATCACAACCATGTATTTCTTTCATGAGTTTCGTAGCCTCTTGTTTGCCGATACATTGCAGGAGGGGGCCTTGATAACGCTTCTTGTACAACATATTTCCCAAGAGAACATAATGGGAGGCGAGTCGCTTCAGGGCTGAGAGGCTTTTTGCTTTGATTCCCTCTTTATATTCCCCATCTTCATTTTTGAAGGAGGCTTCGCCATTCTTCAGGTACTGATAGATCTGAGTGTACCAGGGATCACTGGCCGGTTCGGCCTCCGCTTCGATTTCAAAGCAATAAGCGGGGTTTTCTCTTCTCCCGACTCTGAATGGTTTGACGGACTTCCCTTCGGGTATTTCAACGAGGGAGGCTAGTGTTGCCAGAGCATGCAAATGCATGTTGCGATCTCTGGGCAAGTAATGAAAGCTGATCTCCTTGAATTGAGTTACTAGCTCTTCCATGTAAGTGTGATATTTCTGCAGACCCGGGTCTACGGTCTTCCATTTGTTAGAGACCTGATTGATGATGAGGGCAGAGTCACCATACACCTCCAATTCCTTGATATTTCTTTCAAGGGCGGCTTCCAACCCGGCTATGCAAGCTTCATATTCAGCAGCGTTGTTGGTGACCTCGAAGTTCAACCTTACTGCTATGGGGGTGTGTTCGTCAGTAGGATCGACCAGAAGCATTCCTATTTCGTTCCCCCTTTTGTTTGACGCCCCGTCGAAGAAGAGTTGCCAGCGGTTTTCTCCTTCTAGAGCAAAGATTCCATCATCGGGAAATTGAGGTTCAGGTCCTCGGGACTCATCACTTGGGAAATCGGCCAAATGTTCTGCCATTACACGCCCTTTTATGGATTTCCTTGAAACGTAAGTGATGTCATATTCAGCCAAAAAGAACGACCATTTTGCCAACCTCATAGAGATGAAAGGCTTGTCAAACAGATATTTGATGGGGTCTATCCTTGAGACGAGATGTATCGGGTGAGACTGCATGTAGTGTTTCAACTTTCCCACTACCCAGACCAAACCTGCGCAAGTCTTTTCACAAGCAGAGTAATTGAGTTCGCTTCCCGAAGCTTTCGCTACGAAATAGATGGCGTTTTCGACCTTGGAATCTTTCTTCTCTTGAGATAGCATAGCCCCAATTGCTGTATCCGTGACAGTTAGATATAGCAATAGTGGCTTTTGCTGATGTGGTGGGCAAAGAATCGGGGGATTCATGAGGTATGCCTTGATCTGTTCAAAAGCGAGCTGACATTCTGGAGTCCATTCTGTGTAGGCATTTTTCTTCATCAACTTGAAGATCGGCTCGCAAATCGAGGTCAGTTGATTTACAAAGCGACTTATGTATTACAGTCTTCCCATGAAGGATTTCACTTATGTCAGTGTCCGGGGTGGCTTCATTTCGACTATGGCCTTGATTTTACGGGGTCTACTTCGATTCCCCGTTACGTCACCATATATCCTAGCACCTTGCCTCGTCTTACACCGAAGGTGCATTTGGGCCGGGTTCGGTCTCATGCCGTGGTCTCGGAGGCCGCCGAAGAATTTTCTCAAATCAACAAAGTGTTGGCCATCGATCCTCCGGAGTGTATTATCATGTCGTCCACATAGACCTCAATTTCTTTGTGGATCATATCATGGAAGCAGTACATGGCGCCCTTTGGTACGTAGCCCCAGCATTCTTTAGTCCGAACGGCATGACCGTGTAGCATTATGTGCCCCAAGGGGTCGTGAAAGGCCGTTTTGGCTTGATCCTCTTCTGCCATTCTGATTTGGTTGTAACCGGCAAAGCCGTCGACGGAGGATTTAACTTCATGGTTGGCTGTGGAATCCACCAGGATGTCGATGTTTGGCAGGGGGAAATCATCCTTTGGACTAGCTTTGTTCAGATCTACGAAGTCTACGCAGATCGGATCTTTCCGTTGGCTTTGGTCACCCTTACTATGTTGGAAAGCCATGTAGGATACTCAATGACCCTAATGAACCCTGCCCTGAGCATCTTTTCTATCTCCTCCTTTACTTGTAGGGACCATTCGGGCTTAATTCTTCTTAGTTTCTGCTTTACGGTGCTTAACTTCAGGTCGAGCGGTATTCGGTGTTCAACTATGGAAGGATCGAGGCTGGCATATCTTTATAGGACCATGCGAACACATCCACGAATTCTTTTAGCGGCTCAATTAGGGCATCCCTTTCGGTCCCTTCAAAGAAACTACCAATCTGCGTCTCTTTAGGCTCTTCCAGCGGTTCCCAAATTCACACTCGTCAAAATCTCTTCGGCGGCTTGGGCTCGATTTTCCTCTTTCCAGGACAACCCGCTTAAAGATTTCTTTGATATATTGTTCATTTAATGTGTCTGCTTCTTCATCTAGTGAATCGTTATTAACTGTTTTTAGATTATTAGTTAATTCATCATTAGTTAAAGTGGCAATCAAGGGATACTCAGAAAGGTTCGTCATTTCATTGAGAATAAAAGGGAATACAGTATTGGCTACAATTTCGTGGTCTTCAGGTGTGAGGCCATCGGACGACTCGGAAGACTCAAACTCAACAATGAGAGACTCGGAGAACTTTACAAAGGTTGACACAAAGGGACGGGGGACCAATCCAAGCTTGGTGATCATTTCTTCTTTGGTCGCGGACGGGCCTGAGAGAGTTTCCCAATTCCTTAATGGCATCGCTGTCAGTGGCCTCATGACTCGGGGGTTATCTTTTTTCTGTCCTTCTTCCTCAATCATTGCTATCATCTCTTCCTGAAAACCAAGCATATGAACGTAGGGATCTTCTTGCGGATCTGCTGCATCTTCAATTCTGGAGAATCTTAACTCGTCACAATCTGACCGCTCAATCCAGATGTAAGGACGTATTGCGTCTCGGTGTGCTGCTGGAAAAATCTCATGCCCCATGCTCGAGCGAAAAGACTTAGCGAGTAGTTCTTCGAGGAGGACGTCCCATACGATGTTCATACATTCGAGTCGAGTCTGCCGGTATTTGTCGACTTTTATCATGAAAATCTCTTCGCTTGGCGAGGCCAGAGAACGGGTTTGAAGAATGCTGACAAATCTCTGACTGGAGACTGGAGGTTTGTGTGCTCGTATCATGGCGGTATTCAGTGTTTCTTTCCATTCTGCCTCCAGATGTTGGAAATAGCAATTGAACTTGATAAATCGAAGGCCGGGATCGCCCGCTTGAGTTCGTTGACATAGTTGGCATCACCGGATTCTGGGGGATTCTGATGAGACTTGCCCCGATAGTCCCTTGGTCAATTCGGAGGGGGTAGCCCCGGTGTCTGGCTACGAGCATGCTTGGCGACGGTCTCGGCTTCGTTCCCCATAAGGAAACTGTCACCCCTAATGACTTCAAGGTCCCCCTGCCGGTTAATGAACTTGACGCATTGATGGAGAGTGGAGGCTATGGCTTTCATGTGGTGTAACCAAGGGCGCCCGGTAGAGTGTGAATTCGGATGGGATGTCCATTACATGGAATTTCTTTGGCACCATTTGGGTTTCGTACCGAGTTCCCGAGAACCACCGTCCCCAAGATGGGACGAGACGTGCCATCATATGCCTTGATTGAACGGGTAGATGGGATCATGTGCCTTTCATCGATGCGTAGGGCCCGCATCATACCGAGGGGAAGGACATTAACGGGCGATCCATTGTCCACCAATACCCCGGGAGTGATACGGTGTTGAGCCGAATAGTGATGTCTAAGGCTTCATTGTGCTTGGAGACATCTCTTGGCAAATCTTCGTCGCGAAGGTGATCATGCTACCATATAGGTGGGGATCATAGATTTGGTCCTTGTCTCGAGATAGAGAGTCATCAAGCCGGTCACTTCGTGCCTTTTTCTTGTGAGGTAGTACCTTTCTTTGAAGCCCCGGGTTATATTGAGGCCGTTTTGGCGGTTGCCATCCCGATCGGCATGTTGATTGAGTGCGAGCGCCAAGCGCATTGGTCTTTCTTTGTCGGTGTACACTCGGGAGCCGGACAACCGAACCTTGGGCGATCCCGCGGGGGATAGATTTCGATTGGCGATAAAATTACCCGGATCTACGATGATTCGGTGTCCGAGGGTTTCAATTCTATCGTTAGCAAGGCTTTTCGGCTTTTCTACCCTGTTTGCTTTGGGAAGACCGGGTGGAGTAGAGTACATAGTAATCAAATCCCCGAGATGGCTCCCCGAGCGTACCCACACCGGTATCACCGGCCTCGAACCTCTCTTTCAATTTTCTTTGGGAGGAAATTTTCTTCTTCTTAGGAGGACGGTCCTCGTGTATCCGATCTGATAGTCCCTTTCAAGGCGATCGGGCGATCCATGTATATCCCACCAAATGTGTTCTACGAGTGGTGGTGGATTTGGGACTTCGTGTTGAGCGGTGCTGGAGTGACTTTGAGTTGAATTGGTCCAGGGAGATCTGCTGTTGGGCTCATCGGGAAGCGAATGGTTGGACTCTGCCGGGTAATGAGAGGTATTAAGAGCCGGGGGAACAGGCACATGTTTGTCCTTCAGGGGAGCCCCGGTCGGTTGGGAGATTGCTAATGTCCCGAAGTGGCGTGTGGCCTCTTCAATCCGGAGCTTGCCGTATGCATTGCAGCGTTCCTCAAGAGCTTTGATGGGCGACCATATTTCCTCAGCTGTTTCCCGATCTTCATTACCCATGCCGATATCTGCGGGATCGGTATCGCTTTGAGAGGGGATAACGGACGGTATGCCGAACTCTTTCGTCCACGATTCTTTGTTGGAATGGTGGCCCTTTGAATTCTGTTTGGGGGCCGGTTGCCACTGTAAGTCGACGGGCGTAAGTCCGGCGGTGGAGACATAGAAATCTTGTGGTGGCATCTTGATATACCCAGGATGGTTAAGAATGGGAGGAGAACCTTCTTCCTTCTTTGCGGTAAAAGTGCCATCGGAATTGAGACTGATAGTCAAACCATGAGTTGGAACAACCCCCAGAAGGTCGTCAATTTGAGCCTCATGTCGAAGTCTCATCTCGTTCTACCAACCTGGATCCAATGCTTTGGTGCATGCGAGGGATTTTGGAGGATGGAGTGACGTTGTCCCCATCATTACCGGCTGATGCAGATATTTTGAAACCCGGAGTCGGAACAAACGGTGAAGCTGATGACGCGCTTGACTCTTCCCAACTGATCAAACGGTGACCCGGTATCCGGAACCAACCTTTGTGAGGAGCTGCGGGGGAAAAGGCACGAAGGTTCAGAGATTTAGGGATTGAAGGAGGGTAGGTGTTTGGGCTTTGGGCTCATGCAACATGTAGTTATTTGTTCTTGTTTACTTAAAACATGTTTTATTAACCTAATCGGTTGGAAAAGATTGGTCTTCTTTTCGCAAACTACTCGGATCTGGATCGGTGGGCCCCGTCACTACGTCTATAAGCCCCTCGTATTCCACCCGTATTTCGACCTCCCGGGGTGGGCGGCCCGGGCGAGGGTCCTATAGGGCAAGCGGGTCCCACCGACCGAAAGAAAAACGATCCTAAAAGTCGGCGTGTAATCAAGTCTTAATGAGCATTCAATGTAAATTACGGAAAAGGCGACGTCAAAAGTCAAGATCATGTCCAGAGGCTCGACGAAAAGTCGGCATGATTTGGGTGATAAATGTCCACGATTGATCTTGACTTGTCGTCAATTAGGCCGTAATTAGGCATGGAATAATCGTTAATTCTTGATGACTCAGTGTCAATGCTGGGAGTAAGTGTATAATTTGTGCCAGTCAGAGTCAAAGTCAAGGCGCCAGTCAATATCTGGTCAAAGTCCGTGACGGAAAACCGGCAGGACTTCGACTGATTAGGGTCCCGAAAGATATTGACTTGGTATGCCGACTAAGGCTTGAAAGGAAAGGTCTATACACAGACAGGGCATGACATAGACCAGACTAAAAACCAACCAGGTCTCGGACAAAGTGTGTCACGGACAAGTGCATGGTCGACACAAGGCTCCATGGGATGTTTGGGTAGTCCCGTGCTTGCACCGAGAGGGGTAATAAGACCAAACGGGCCGCGACAGGGATTTCTCCAGGTTAGGGACGTAGTGTGCAGTGTAAGGTCACGTGCGCGTAGTGTGCAAGCAGTCTATCTTCTTTTTCTGAGTAAAATAGAAATTTTTCATGTGTCTTAAAAAGAATGATGCATGATTTTTTTTTTTGAAAATTTTCTCTTTTTTGACAAATCCTCTTTTTTTGAAAATCTTTATTTTTTTTTTGAAAATTTTTTTTTTTGAACTTTTTTTTTTGAAAGCAAATGAACACATAAGCACATAATTCAAAATTCAAGGCAACGGGTCCAACAGTCAAAATTTTGACTTTTCCGAGGCGGCCAAAACAACACGAAAATGTGAAAAATCAACACACACCACAAATGATTTCAAATGCCGGGATGGAAGCTTGACCCTCAAAAGCTTTTTTTTTTTTTGAAAACAATGATACCGGTACGTGGGATTGTTAAACCACAATTTATCCCCGACTCGTGTTAGGAGGCGATAACGGGAAGTTTAATGGCTTTCACCAATATACCAAATATCATTTTTTTAGATAAAGCTTATTTCTCCCCAGCGGAGTCGCCACTGTGACGATGTTGAGTTCCAATTTTCCCGAAAGATCTTGTGTTTTTCTTTTCTTTTGAAAATCAAACGGAAAAAACACGGAGTCGCCACGCCATTTTTGTTTTAAGGGCCAAAACTTTGAAAAATGCCCGAGATCAGAGATTTGGGTTCGGAGGTCACGTTACATGCCGGGAAGAACGTTAGTGTTCACCCGGAATGCCTCGTAAAACGAGTCTTCCAAATATTTAAAATCATTTGTGTGTGTGTGTGTGTGTGTGTGTGTGTTACTTTGGCCAAAATAAGTTGAATCTGAAAAGTAAAAATTGGGAACTCTTCATTAGACTTTGAACAAATCCCATGATTTTTGGTATGATTTTTGGGTTGAGTTTTGGGGCTCAAAAGATTTTTTGAAGTTTATGTTGGAACTTATGTGGACTTTGTGGGAAAAGATGAAAGTTAAAGGTGTTTATTGAAAAAAATAGAGCTTTTAGTGAAATTTATGTGTGTGCGCTAAAATGAGCGTAACTTTTGATTCCGGATGAACCACGGAACGCACCGCATATCAAATCGAAGCTCTTTTCGAGACGGACAAAAGTCATCGGGCATAGCCCCATGACACATGATTTTGTAGTCATAAAGCTCGAATCTTGGTAACCAACCGAGCAACTGAATTATTATAAATTAATATTAAAATTTTTAATATTATTTATAATTATTATTTTGATTTTCTGGATAAGACAAATCATTTGTTTGGGCAGTTTTTTAACTGTCATAACAGTTATTGTCTGAAAAGATGTGACTTTTGAAAATCAAATTTTGAGAGTTGTGATTGGTCAAATTTGAATAAACTTTCTTATATAAACAATGGTTCAGATTGTGTTAAAAATATAGAATTTCTTCATCTTCTTCCTTCCTTCTATAATCTAAGAAAGCATTCAGATATTCGCCAGGGACAAGTTCTTGTGCAAGAACTTGTTTCGAAGAGTTGTATCCTCTAGATAAGCGTCCGAATCTGCAAAGACAAAGCGGAGACGTAATTGTCTTAGGACCTTTGCTAAAGGCGAGGCCTCTCTTCAACCCGGTTTGCGGCGTTCTACGGTTTTTAATTGAATTTGTAGCCTGATTTTGATTTAAATTACTAATTTTGTTAATATTATTATTATTATTATTTATATAATTGCTAGATTGGTCCTAACAATCTAAGACAGAATTACTCTGTTTTATTACAGAGATATGGATCAATCTGTTGTGAAAAGTAATGCGGAGAAACCCGAAAAATTTAAGGGTTCGGACTTTAAACGTTGGCAACGAGAAGATGTTGTTCTATCGACAACGTTACATGTGGCGAATGTGCGACCACGAGAGGCTCCCCGAGCATTGCCCAGAGAAGGAGAAGGGAGCGAGTGCTCCATTAAATGCTCGAGAAGGCCGAGAGGCGAAAGAAATTGAGGCTGGAATAGCAATGAATATAATTGCGAAATTATATTCTCAATGCTCTCGATGATTCCCTTTATGATATTTATTCCAAAATTGCAACAAAGAAGGGAATTGTGGGAGTCATTAGACAAGAAGTACAAAAACTGAAGTTGCTTGTTCCAAAAAGTTTGTTGTAGGCAAATTTCTTAACTTTAAGATGAGCGATGCAAAGCCTGTTGTCAAGCAAGTTGAAGAACTGCAAGTGATTATTCACGAGTTAGATGTTGAAGGTATGGGTCTTAACCCCAATTTCCTTGTTGGTGCTGTGATTGAAAAATTACCACCATCATGGAAAGATTTTAAAATTTATTTAAAACATCTAACTGAGAACATGGATGTTGAGCAATTGGTTCTGAAACTTCGAATCGAAGAGGACAACCGAAAGAATGAAAAGGCGTCTTTGTGTCTTTGGAGCCTGTTGCAAACATGGTTGGTGGTTCAAACTCCAAGTTCCAAAAAACAAAGGCAAAGGCAAAGGTCTTTGGGAAGAATCCTCTCGCCCCACAGAAATTCAATGGCTTCAAAAAGCCTACTGGAAGTTGTTGGGTGTGTGGGAAACCAGGGCACAAAGCAAAGGATTGCCGCCACAGGAAAACTCATGGTGGAGGAGGAGGCGGATCCGGATCTGGAAATTCAAATCGGGCCAACCTTGCCGATTACGAGAACACCTTTATTGGGGTAATTGAAGCCAATGCGGTGGCAAATGCCGTTGATTGGTGGGTGGATACGGGGCTACCCAACATATCCGCTCTTCAAAGGACATGTTCTTTTCCTACCAGCCAATCAAAGATGGTGAATCTCTGTTCATGGGGAATCTTTGCTCTCTTTGCAAAAGTGGAGGGAAAGGGGAAGGTGAATGCGAAACTCACTTCCGGGAAGGAACTTGTACTTAGTAATGTGTTTCATGTACCTATTATTTGTAAGAACTTGGTTTCTGGTCCTGTACTTAGTAATAAGGGATTCAAACTTGTTTTTGAATCTGACAAATTTGTTCTCACCAAGGGTGGGATGTAATTTGGGAAGGGTTACCTTTATGAAGGGCTCTTCAAGCTAAGTGTTGTAACCGCGAATGACGGTGGATCTATTATTAATAATAAAGCAGATTCTATGTACATGGTTGAGTCCTCTACTTTATGGCATTCCAGTTAGGACATGTTAATTTCCGTTCTTTGAAAAGAATGATAAATTTAGGCATGTTACCTAAATGTTCAATGAACAAATTATCAAAGTGTGAGATTTGTGTAGAATCTAAGTTTGCAAGTCATCCTCATAAATCTGTTGAAAAATCCAATGGTTTACTTGGATTAATTCATAGTGATTTATGTGATTACAAAGCAACACCTACACGTGAAGGAAAGAACTATTACATATCATTTATTGATGATTGCACAAAATTACATTATGTATATTTAATATATACTAAAGATGAGGCTTTAAATATGTTTAAGAAATATAAAGTGAAGTTGAGAATCAACGTGAAAATAGAATTAAAACTCTAAGGTCGGATAGAGGAGGAGAATATGAATCCAAAGACCTTGCAGAATTTTGTACAACTCATGGAATTGTGCATGAGACAACAGCCCCATATACTCCACAACAAAATGGAGTTCTTTGAAAGAAAGAATAGAACATTGAAAAATATGATAAATGCAATGTTAATCACTTGAGGGCACCACATAGTTTATGGGGGAGATGCCTGTATCATGACAAATATGATATCGAATAGGATTCCTCATAAGAAAAGTAAACATTCTCCTTATGAATTGTTTAAAGGAAAAATGCCTACTTTTAAAAGGATGAAAGTGTGGGGTTGTCTAGCCAAAGTTCGATTCCTTTACCAAAAGAACTAAACTTGGACCAAAAACTATAGATTGCATATATCTTGGCCCTGCTGAGAATAGTGCAGCATATAAGTTTCTGGTTTATGAGTCTAAGGTAGAAAATATGCACAAAAACTCAATCATAGAATCTGCAGAGGCAGAATTCTTTGAGAATATTTTTCCTTATATAGATAAAGAAAATTATACAAGGAAAAGAATGTATAACGATACGTTATCTCAAAGTGAAGGAAATGGAAACGACTCTTCTACGGTTCAAGAAGAAAATATTGAACCAAGACGAAGTAAACGTGGAAGAATAGCCAAAGATTTTGGAATTGATTATATGACCTTTTCTATAGAAGATGAACCTCAAACATATAAGGCTGCTATGGAATCATCGGAAGCACCTTATTGGAAAGAGGCTGTCCAAAGTGAAATAGAATCCATTTTACAAAATAATACATGGAAATTGGTTGATTTACCTCCTGGGCATAAACCAATAGGCCATAAATGGATTTTTAAGAAAAAGTTAAGACCTGATGGTACCATAGAAAAATATAAGGCTCGAATAGTAGCAAAGGGGTATCGTCAAAAGGAAGGTGTAGACTTCTTTGATACTTATTCACCGGTTACTAGAATTACGTCCATAAGAACGTTAATTGCTATAGCAGCTGTTCACAATTTGGAAATACACCAAATGGATGTTAAACCGCATTCTTAAATGGTGAATTAGATGAAGAAATGTATATGCACCAACACGAAGGTTATGTAGTTAAAGGTCAAGAAAATAAGGTTTGTAAATTGATTAAATCACTTTACGGCCTTAAACAAGCTCCAAAACAATGGCACGAAAAATTTGATAATACACTTTTATCAAATGGTTTCCATATAAATGAATGTGATAAATGTGTTTATATTAATAAATATAAGCATGGATATGTCATTTTATGTTTATATGTGGATGATATGCTAATAATGGGAACAAGTAAAGATGTAATTAACCAAACCAAGAAAATGTTGCACTCCTCATTTGATATGAAAGATATGGGAGTAGCAGATGTAATTCTTGGTATTAGAATTCAAAGGAATTCAGATGGATACATACTTACTCAATCTCATTATGTTGAGAAAGTCCTAAGAAAATTTGGACATTATGATGATAGACCGGTTGTTACTCCATTTGATCCTTCTAGCCAACTTAAGAAGAATCAAGGAGAAAGTGTGTCTCAGTTAAAATATACTCAAGTTCTTGGAAGCTTGATGTATATAATGAACTGTACAAGACCAGATTTAGCATATACTGTGAGTAGGCTTAGCCGATACTCGCATAATCCTGGACAAGATCATTGGTTTGCACTAGTAAGAGTGCTGCGATATCTGAAACATACAATGAACTATGGATTGCATTATACAAAGTATCCTCCTGTTTTGGAAGGATATTGTGATGCAAATTGGATTTCCAATAATTCAGAAAGTAAATCTACAAGTGGTTATGTGTTTACACTTGGAGGTGCAAAGCAATATCTTGGAAATCATCTAAGCAAGCTGTGAATACACGATCGACTATGGAAGCAGAATTTGTAGCCTTAGATAAAGCCGCTGAAGAAGCGGAATGGCTCAAAAATTTCCTAGAGGGTATTCCATTGTGGACTAAGCACATTCTGACCATTTGTATACATTGTGATAGTATGGCTGCTCTCACGAGAGCAAAGAACCAAATATACAATGGAAAATCAAGGCATATAAGGCGTCGTCACAAAATAATACGAGACTTGCTGAAGAATGGAATAATTTCCATTGATTATGTAAAGTCAAAGGAAAATATAGCAGATCCTTTGACAAAAGGCCTTAACAGAGAGCAAGTAGTATTTACATCGAGGGGAATGGGCTTAAAGCCAATACAATGAGTCATTACTTGGTGGCAACCTAACCTAGCAACATTGGAGATCCCATGGTTTAGGTTCAATAGGCAAACTAATTGAGGAAGACTCAGGGAGCATATAACACACATATGCTCATTCCTATGATGAAATAAAGTGTGTTATCCGTTGATGTTTAAGGATTGAAATTATTCTTAATAATGCTAGTAGCTTTGAGGTGGAATAGTACGGACTATTCTTGGTTAGCATTACCTATACGAGATTGATGTGGGGTCGCATCTTTGAGAACTGAAATGGCTACGTTCTCTAAAATTCTCATGAAGTAAGGATTTGTTCAAGACCGAAATGAACACAACCGTAAGAATAGAAAAATGTATAAATATGATGTGTGTGATATTTATTGTCTCGAGTTACTACAAAAATGTGGCTAGTTCAAGACTAATAGTCACTATCCACAAAGTAAGTCCGATAAATACTCACTACGAAAGGTTCAAGTCCATAAGACACCTTTTCTGATGCATATCATATTTAGTTTTCTTAGAGATAGAAAAATAAGTTCCTTTTATTATCTTATTTTTTATTCAAATGTGGGGTATTGTTAGAGTTTGAATAGAAAATGTGGGGTATTGTTGGAACTTATGTGGACTTTGTGGGAAAAGATGAAAGTTAAAGGTGTTTATTGAAAAAAATAGAGCTTTTAGTGAAATTTATGTGTGTGCGCTAAAATGAGCGTAACTTTTGATTCCGAATGAACCACGGAACGCACCGCATATCAAATCGAAGCTCTTTTCGAGATGAACAAAAGTCATCGGGCATAGCCCCATGACACATGATTTTGTAGTCATAAAGCTCGAATCTTGGCAACCAACCGAGCAACTGAATTATTATAAATTAATATTAAAATTTTTAATATTATTTATAATTATTATTTTGATTTTCTGGATAAGACAAATCTGACTGTTTGGACAGTTTTTTAACTGTCATAACAGTTATTGTCTGAAAAGATGTGACTTTTGAAAATCAAATTTTGAGAGTTGTGATTGGTCAAATTTGAATAAACTTTCCTATATAAACAATGGTTCAGATTGTGTTAAAAATATAGAATTTCTTCATCTTCTTCCTTTCTTCTATAATCTAAGAAAGCATTCAGATATTCGCCAGGGACAAGTTCTTGTGCAAGAACTTGTTTCGAAGAGTTGTATCCTCTAGATAGGCGTCTGAATCTGCAGCACAGGCGGAGACGTAATTCTGTCTTAGGACACTGCTAAAGGCAGGCCTCTCTTCAACCAGTTTGCAGCGTTCTACAGGTTTTTTAATTGAATTTGTAGCCTGATTTTGATTTAAATTACTAATTTTGTTAATATTATTATTATTATTTATATAATTGCTAGATTGGTCCTAACAGTTTAAACACATTTCTGCCAGAATGAAAAAGGCAGTGGACACTTGACTTTGAAATGGATTTAAGGGCTTCAAAACTTCATAATATGAGAAAACTCAGAGAATGAAAGTTGTTCCAGACACCTCAAATAATATTTTTGTGAAAGAATTTTCCATTTTGGAGATGATTTGGTGGACTAAAACCTTCTGGAAATCTCAGATATGAAATCTGGACTTCCAGAGACTGAGGAACTGACCTTTAAAAGAGAATTTGAAAAAGGGAGTTTTACTCACTCAAAAAATAAAGTAAAAATATGTCTGGAAAGATCTGGATGTTGGTTACAAAAAGTGTTTTGTAGTCAACACCAAATTCCAAGTTTATCTGTGTCCAAAAAATTAGACCATGGACTGGGGTCTTAGAAAATTGCTACTGGACAGCAACCTCTCAAGAAGGAAAACATGATTTTAAAGGGGGTTTTGCATCCATGCTTGTCCCCATTTCCTTAGGCTTTGATTAGTGATCACTTGACATTTTAGTGGTGAATCAACTATATCAAGCCATCCTTAGGGTACATTAGGACTAAGCACTTCATTTGCTTGGGAAGGGGAATTTTATCCATTGAAAATGAAGATTTGATGTATGAAAATGGTTTTTAGGGTTTTGAAAATGCATTTGCAAGTAAGTAAGAACACTTTGAAGAGAATTTTGATCCTTGTAGAAGATCAACCATAGATATGAACTTCCATGGTGATCTTCTTGGATCTAGGGCAAGAAGATGAACAAACTACATTTTGGAGTTTGAAAATGCATGCATGGATGAGAGAAATTTAGGGTAAGGAGAGGGAGGTTATACCTATCTTCTTTGTATTTTGTGTTTGAATGGATTCAAAGGCTTGAATGTGTTTAGGGTTTGAATGTGTTTAGGGTTTGAAAGTGTTTAGGGTTGGTGATTAGAGTTGGTCAAAGAGAAAACAAGTAGATAACAATGAAGTCCTCTATGTTTTCTCTCTAATCCTCCTCCTAAAGGGTGATTTGAGCTTGAGTTAGTGTATGTATGAGAGTATGTATGAGAGTGATTTGAAATTATTTTGAGTGAGTGGGATTTGGGAAAGATTGAAGAGAAAATGGTGGCAATTCAAGTGAATACCCACTGTTTTCTCCCTATTTTTCGCCAAGGTGCAGTTGCAAAATGTGTTGTTTCTCTCTTGAAAAGTGAAGCTGAGGGGTTCAATTTATAGGCCTGGAAAATTACATTCCTGTCCGCGCGGATGGTCTTGAAGGCGTGCACTGTTCATTAAATGCTGCTCCAGGCTTTGGACAGGAAGAATAAAATTCAAATTATACAGCCAGAAAATGTCCCAGCCACTTCTATTTCGGGTTTTTGACCATTTCTTTTGCTTTTTTGATTCTTTTTCATGGTTTATCTTAAAATGGCAATCCCTAATCTACCCCCACTTTGTTAGAAATGTTAGAAATTGTTAAAAATGTTAGAAATGTTAAAACTTTCATTAATTTTCTAACGAAAATCCTAACAACTCAAATTGGAGCACTTACAGTATGAAAATGATTTTTGGAAAACACTTTTGAGTGAATGATTTTAGGAAAACACTTTTGAATGAGTAAGAATTTTTTTTTCAAGTAAGAATAAATGATTTGGACCTTTTAAATGGTCATCCATGGAAATTTATTCCAAGGTGACTACATTTTTAGGTCAAGCAAAGATGAACACCAAGTTGATGAACAAACTACATTTTTGAAGTTTGAAATGCATGCATGGATGAAAGAGATTTAGGGTAGGGAGAAGGAGGTTATACCTATCTTCTTTTGTGTTTATGTTTGAAGCTTTGAATTTGAGGGTGAGTGAATGTGGTTTGGGAAAATAATCAAGAGAAAAAGGTGGCAATTCAAGGGAATTCCCACTGTTTTCTCTAGTATTTTCGCCAAGGTGTTGCTTTGAATGAAGTTGTGGCTCCTTATTTCTGTGACTGAAGGGCTCAATTTATAGCCCTCTGAAATCTTCAAAAGTATCCGCGCGGACTGGAATAGCAGCGTGCACTGTTCATTTAATGCAGCTGCAGGCTTTGGACCAAAGGAATATTTTTGAAAATATTCAAACTGGCTATGTTTTTCAGCTTGCCAATTCGGGTTTTTTACAATTTCTTTTCTTTTTAAGATTCTTTTCTTGGTTTAACCTTAAATAGCAATGCCTACTTTGCCCTTGCTTTGTTATAATTGTTAGAAATATTAGAAATGTTAGGGCTTTCGTTAATTTTCTAACGAAAATACTAACAACTCAAATTGGAGCACTTACAGTTACATTTCGGGAAGAGTATGTTGAGATCACCCGAAATGCCTCGTATGACGAGTCTTTCTACCTTTCTCGAAATTGTGTGCGTGTGTGTGTGTTTGTATTTTTGAAATGGGGGCTTGAATAACAATCTTAATCTTGGTTTGAATGTCAAACGTTGATTAATGTTCTGTTGAAAAGGCGAGCGTTTGAATGACAAACGTCGGTTTTGGAAGTTTTAGGAAAAGTGGCACGAGTGCTGATTTTAACCGTTTATCTTAAGTGTCAAATGTTGACTTTTAAGAAAAGAGCGTTTGAATGTCAAACTTGGGTTTTTGAGTTTGAAGATGAGAGTTTGGATGCCAAACGTCATTTCGCGCGTTTTGAAAGAGAGTTCGAATGTCGAACTCCGGTTTTGAACCGGGCATTACATTGTTAGCATTTTTACGGGAAAAAGGCATTAAATGATATGCGATCGACGAATCGGGTTGCGACTCGGACTTTTGAAAAGTAAATACTATCACGATCCAAATGGGTCGGACTTGTAAATGACAGTATTTAAAGTGCGGTATCGACGGAATCAAACGATCCGGAATTGTAAAGTACGATCGACTAGCCAAACAGCTCGAAATTGTAAAGTTGCATGAAAGTAAATGACGTTCGACGGATCAAACGGTCCGGAATTTGTAAATGACATGAAAGTAAATGACGATCGACGGATCAAACGATCCGGAATTGTAAATGATATAAAAAGTAAACGAACGGGCCCGGAACGCCGTTTTAACCCGAGATTACTTCTCTTACGGGAAGAGAAGAGGATCTAGGGGCTAAAACGTATCGGACCCCGTTTAGACGATGACGTCTACATTTCAACAATGTTTTCCGAAACGGTTGTAGCGACTGGCGCGTAAATCGAGACGGAACAAGAGTTTTAAAGAGAGAGGGAGCTACCTATGGCTAGGGTCGGCTCCTTTGGCTCGGTGGGCGTATACGGGATACGAAAATGTGTTTGGAACGGTGTTTTGAGGTGGCGGGGGTCGTATTTGATCGAAATACTGAGTTTTCACGCAAAACGAGGTAAAACCGGGTCTCGGGAGGAGTGAGACCAGTTTAGGCCGTGGGTTTTTGGGTGAAAGGGAGTAAAATTTGTTGTTGTAAATGGCTTTGACAGCCTCTGTATTTATAGGTGAAATTTCATGAAGAGTCCGGACGGACTGAAGCTGAAATCCAGGGGGTTTTGTGAAACTTTGGAAATTGGAGGGACTTGCTGACAATTGTGGGTTTTCTGCAAATGAGTCCGGCCGAACTGAGACTGTATACCAGGGGTTTTTTTTTTTCACTCTGAATTTGATTGAAGAGTGACTAGGGAGCTTTGGCATACAAGCCACGTGTCCCTGTGACTCACATGTCATGGTTTTTCGTGCCATATTTTCCGATTTTGTCCGTTTTTAAAATAACTGTCCGGAAAATGTCCGAAACGCCCCCGGAAAGTGTCGAAAAGTACGTTTTTCAGGGAAAGCCGTACTTTTACGTGCAACGACGTGTGTTGAGTACGTTTCGACGTTGGGATGCTCGGGGCAGTCCTGGGACGTCTCGTTGGCTTGAGAACGGGGAGCTTAACGGGTTTCGGTTAACCTGGAGCGGGCCAGTTAACGGATTCCGGTTAACTTCTAACGGATTTTGGTGATCCGGATTTGGGTACTTACAGGAGGGCACAGTGATGGAAGAGACAATCACTGAGGAAGCGCTTGTTAATTTGGGCAGATGACAAGATGACAACAGATGAAAATTCCTTTAACACGATATACTTATGCCGAGTATGAATTGGGTATGCATCAGACACATAACATTCGAGCTACCCCTCGTTAAGCTTACCCTCTCCAAACAAGTCTTCAGGTACTCGATATACTTTATCTCATTTTGTTAATTGCAATAATTTTCTTTCGTACATCGTTATTTTCTGGCCGCAATTGATATAGGCGTTGAGCCCAAAATTTGCAGAAGCTGTGAAGTCAGAAGAGTGGAGGGCGGCCATGAACACTGAACTTGATGCTCTAGATCAAAATGATACGTGAGACCTTGTGGATGCTGATATTGGTAAAAGGTTATCAAGAGCAAATGAGTGTATAAAATCAAATAAGGCAGATGGCACTATAAAATGTTACAAGGCACAATTAATGGTTCTGGGCAATCGTCAAGTGGAAGACATAGACTAAAAAGAAAACTTTGCTCAAATTGTTAAAATGCTTGCCGTGCAAGTGTTTCTTGCTATTGCCACGGTCCGCAGTTGGGAGCTTCATCAAATGGACGTCCACAACGCCTTCTTGCATAAAGATTTAATTGAGGAGGTATATATGAAGCTTCCTTTGGGGTATCGATCCAATCTATCTGGCAAAGAATGTAAGCTCCTAAAGTCCTTGTATGGGCTCGTCAGGGGCCTCATAGCTGGTTTGTGAATCTATCTGTTGCAATGACAAAGTATGGTTTTGTTCAACGTACTCGAATTATTCGCTCTTTTTTATCAAACGTCCGACATCGACAACCTTGGTTTATGTTGACGATTTGGTCATTGAAGGTAATGATTACTAGGGGTGTGCTCGATACGGTTTGGCTCGGTTTTAGGCTAAAACCGTTATCGAACCAAAAGTATTCGGTTTCTAATTTTAACAAACTGCCACCATTCGGTTTTCGCTCGATTCGGTGTAGTCGGTTTTCAGCTTCGGTAAGTGTCGATTCGGTAATATTCGGTCTTGACAATAAAACTAAAAGGTAAACAAGTAAATAGAAAACAATTAATTCACCTTCCTGGAAATTGAACTAACAGAAAGACCAAATATACCAAAAACATAATAAGCACCACTTTCTAATACCAACACATCAGCAGAAACTACTAACACAAAGTTAATGACAAAGACCCATATACAGAATAATATCTATTATTAATATAACTAATCAAGACATCAAACTCCCAAAATATGCACATCAGCCACACCGTCACAAGTCCAATTCACCAAATACGTAAACATTGAATACTCCATTTCTACTACGCTTATTTCACACGCAAAACCAAATATGCTTCTCAACTGATATAGATTTAGTAGTAACTTAATTAAGCCTCTCATCCTGCAACATAGTCAAGAATGCTAGGATTAGGATATGTTCAAACAAAGTAGTAATAACAAGTTGCAAAGTGGGAAATGTGACGAAAAAACAAGAAATAGCCACCAGCTAAGTTACAGTCAAAAGGCCAAGACAAAACCCAAATTATATTCAGGAATATTTACTAAATCTTGTAAATCTTGAAGATAAATTTTATTTATTTAATATATATGAAAATTGAATAGATGTAAAACTATAGTAAATATTAAGAATATTTATTATTTAGAAGACTTTAAGGATTATTTATGTCAGCGTTTTAAATGAATGGGCACTTGAAGTATTTTTTGGGGCTAGAGGTCGTCCGCTATTCAAATGAGATCGTCATGCCTCAAACGGAAATACGCTCTTGATATTCTCTCTGAATCCGAACTTCTTTGGGTACAATCGACTAGTATTCCGATTGAGCCAAACCATCGTTTGGCCCTAACAGAAGACGACGCGTTGCATGATCCATAACCATATCCAGGCCTTATTGGGCGCCTAATCTATCTCACTATCACGCGCCCTGATCTCTTATATAGTGTTCATATTTTGGCACAGTTAATGACCAATCCAAAATGTGCTCACTAGCATGTATCATTGTGTGTTGTTCGATATCTTAAAACTCGCCCTGGTCAAGACATCCTGCTCCGTGTTGATTCTGAACTCAAATGGTTGCGTGGTCTTCTACGCTCCTTTGGTGTTCCGATTACAGCCCCATGACTATGTTCTGTAATAGTCGGTCCGCGTTTCATAGCGCGCAAAATCCTATTTTCCACGAACGAACGAAACACATCGAAGTTGATTATCATTTTGTGCCCGATGTTATTCGGTCTGGTCTAATCGCGTAAGATATATTCATACTTTTGTACTCATTAAAGCCCTTGGAACTCGACAATTTACTACATTACTTTGCAAATTGGGCATTTGTAACCTCCATGCTCTAACTTGAGGGAGGGGGTTGTTACAACTCCCAAGCGCCCTCCAGCTCCCAAGTAGCGCCTGCTACAGGAGCACATATGGTTTTCGGATTTACAAAATCTCGTTTCGTGAATTTCAGGATATATTTCCTTATCATTTTGAATATATCATTTTCTTATTTATGTATATGTATATCAAGTAGTTAGCGATATATTAGAGATTGATATCAATCAAGTTATTAGCGTAATCTTAGAAATTGATAAGGATTGTAAATATTTGTAACAAAACTATACCTAAATCATTATGTTATATAAATAGCCGCTTATGAAATTAAAATAAATAGAGAAAATTCTTCTATCTCTCTCTGATTTCTAACTAGGGACATAAGGAGTGAATAGTTAATGTTATGTGATTTTTGTAATCTTAGAAATTGATATATGTATATCAAGTAGTTAGCGGTATATTAATATGGGACAATACTCTTTTCATATGAGAGATCAGAGGTTTAAATCTCAGCAGCAAATGCAATTTCTAGAATTTTCAAATGTCAATTTTTAATAGATTAAGTCATTCGTTAATAAAATATTCAATTAATTTTTTATTTTATTTTTGTTTTGTATAGAGCAGTGTAATTGAACTGCCAATAACATAAGTTAATTGCGTTTTATAATAAAAAATATATTTTACAGAAAGTTTTGCTTTGCATATTACATTGTTCTAAATATTTAAGCTTTTTATTTATTTCAGAATTTGAAGTTCATTATATATGCCAATGTTTGCATGAAATAATGAATTGTGCAAATTATTCATGTTAAGGAGATCAAACATAGTATGACTACAGTTAAAATCATGCTCAATTTGTTTTAGGCACCTCAAAACATATTGCATGATTCAAGAGTACAGAATGAATGTTGAGTGCAAATAAATTACAATGATATTCTTTATCCATTCAAAATATTTGTATATGCAAATGAATTATGTTTCATAATCTTTATTAAGGTATTGGAGTATACTAAAAATAATAAATATGAAAGATAAGCGGCAAGAAATCAAATATTCATTAAAAGGTGATGTCGAGTCATTTTGGACTAATATTAATTAAGGTCGGTTGACGAAAAATTATGTACCATTTTAAATGTGAATTTTCAATACCTTAATTGGTTATTTTCAAAATGAGATGCCAAAACAACAACATAGTAAAATTAATATCAATCAAGTTGTTAGCGATATATTAGGCATTGATATCAAGTAGTTAGTGATATATTAGGCATTGATATCAATCAGTTGTTAGCGTAATCTTAGAAATTTTCTCATACGGAAAAAAAAATCCTTAATTTTCTCAAAAACCTAATAACACATACAATAATAGTAACTTTTAGGAGCCAAGTGGTCGGTATTTGACGCTCTCAACAAAGTTAGTCAATTTTTACAGGTTGTATCTCCCATTATGTTTATTCAAGAAATACAATAAATATATGGTTGGAAAGCTCTATGAATCTAGTTTCCAACACACTTTTCGGATCAGAATTTGGATCATTCTAGAGAGAGTTATGAACATTTTCGTGACAGGTAGCCTAAAAGTCAGATTCATCAAAAAATGAGCTAAGTTTTGATGTTTATCAAGTCTTTTGAGTTTTCTATGTTTTCTTATTACTAAATATTAATTGTTAGGTTTATCTTTAGGTATTTTGTTATTCCTAAACTTGGATGGATGTTCCAAGTAACCTATAAATAGGTCACGACATATCTTTGTAAGAGAGTTTTGGACAATTTACTACATTACTTTGCAATTTACTACATTACTTTGCAAGTTGGGCATTTGTAACCTTCATGTTCTAACTTGAGGGAGGGGGTTGTTACAACTCCCAACTTGACAATTTACTACATTACTTTGCAAGTTGGGCATTTGTAACCTCCATGCTCTAACTTGAGGGAGGGGGTTGTTACGACTCCCAAGCGCCCTCCAACTCCCAAGTAGCAGCGCCTGCTCCATCATCACGTATGGTTTTCGAATTTACGAAATCTCGTTTCGTTAATTTCAGGATATATTTCCTTATCATTTTGAATATATCATTTCTTATTTATATACTCCCTCCGTCCCACACCAACTGATACCAAATTTTTGGGCACACATATTAAGGAAAAGTAAGAGAGAGAAAAAGTGGAAGAAAATGTTGTGAGTATGAAAATTAAATAGGAGAGAGAATAAGTGGAAGGAATAGTTAGGAGAGAGAATGTTGTGAGTGTAAAAGTAAAATAGGAGAGAGAATGAGTGAGGAAAATAGTAAAGATTTCCTTCCATTTTGGGCAGTATCAATTGGTGTGGGACGGACCAAAAAGGAAATAAGTATCAATTGGTGTGGGACGGAGGGAGTATATGTATATCAAGTAGTTAGCGATATATTAGCAATTGAATAGTACCAACTATAATGCCCCGAGCTCGAAGATCGGGTCGAAACGCTATCAGATTTGACGTACTAGCCCCACAAACCACCACAAGTCTTTCTAGCACGTGTTGTCCTCACTTACATGCTCACTGAGAAACTTCCCAGTGGGTCACCATCCCAGAATTTCCCCAGGTCAAGCACGCTTAACCTTGGAGTTCTTATAGAATGAGCTTCTGAAAAGAAGATGCATCTTGGTGATATGAGTAGCACTAATCAAATCATATCAGACATATCAGGCACACACATTTTTGGGGATGTTACAATCTCCCCCACTTAGGATCCTTGCCGCCCCGACAAGGCCTACTTGGATCGAAACCCCGGGCAGTGTGGATCTAAGAGGGACTCGTATGGATTCAAGAGGTGACTCCCACCGACTCCGCGGTGTGCACTTTATTCCGCACAGCACTTTGCTCCACACTTCCGGCCGGGTCCCGCTCTGATACCATTTGTAACGCCCCGAGCCCGAAAATCGGGTCGGAACGCTATCAGATTTGACGGACTAGCCCCACAAACCACCACAAGTCTTTCCAGCACGTGTTGTCCTCACTTACATGCCCACTGGGAAGTTTCTCAGTGAGCATGTAAGTGAGGACAACACGTGCTCAAAAGACTTGTGGTGGTTTGTGGGGCTAGTCCGTCAAATCTGATAGCGTTTCGACCCGGTCTTCGGGCTCGGGGCGTTACACCAACTGCCAAATTTTCCATTTTGCCCTCATTAAGTTGTCCCTTTCCCATTTTGCCCTTAAAAAAATGTGTCCTCAAACACAGGCTTATACTAGTGTTGTATAAATAGCTGCTAACGATATTAAAATAAATAAAATAAATAGAGAAAATTCTTATATCTCTCTCTCTGGTTTCTAACTAGGGACATAAGGAGTGATTTGATTTTAGGAGCATCCACGCTGTTTAATCGCTAATTAATCAAGGGAATTTGTACCATAAATTTCTTTTGGAACAAATCACTTTCCACTAAATTTCTCATTGTATTAAAATGACCGAAAAGTTCTTTTTACAAGTGAACTTCCAATTTTGCCCTCACAACATTCTGAAAATATAATACAACATTTTGATTTTTTTTTTGAAAATATAATACAACACATTAAAAATATAATACAACATTCTGAATATAATACAACATTCTAAAAATATAGTACAACATTCTGATTTTTATTTTATTTTTTTGAAAATATAATACAATATTCTGAAAATATAATACAACATTCTGAATATAATACAACATTCTGAAAATATAATACAACATTCTGATTTTTTTTATTTAATTTTTTTTTGTATTTAATTTTTTTTGTATTAATTTTTTTTTTAATTTTTTTTTTGAAAATATAATACAACATTTTTGGTGGGGGGTATTTTCATTCAAAATGACAAAAAAATTGATACACTCATTTAAAAGAAACTTATTCAGCATCTATATATATATAAAAAGAGAATAGTGTCTTTTGGTATTCTTTCATTTAAAAAAAAAAAGATTTTCCCTTCAAAATAGTGACAATTCTAGAAGCTATTGTTAATAGTCTTTTTTAATGTTTTCCTAATAAATGTTTTTAAAAAAACTAAAATATCTTGCAAAATAATTGGGCTTATATTCAATTTAACAAGATCCTTCAATTCTTAATCCTTATCGTCAACCTTTTTTTTTAATTTTTAACATCAATATGGATTTTTTCCCCAAAAAAAAATTTAATCAACATGGATACTTTTGGCGTTATTTATTTAATGTTAAAAAATATATTCTTTCTGTCACACTACAAACTACACATTTTTTTCACAGGGTATCCCACTACAAACTACTCCCTCCATCTCACCCAATTTAGAATTTTCTATTACGACCCATAAATTAAGAAATATTAATATAATAAGAGGAGAGAATGAGTAGATGAGGTATTGTGAGTATAAAAAGTAAAATATGAAATAGAACGAGTGAGGGGCATAGTAAGGAGATTGGTGTTATTAGTATAACAAGTGATTCTCATTAAATATAAAAATAATATAAACTTTCTATTTTGAGATGTTATAAGTCGAGTGAGACACTCAAAATGAAAAATTGTCCTAAGTCGGATGGGACGGAGAGAGTATATACTTTCTAAAATTGAAATATGTATTATATTTATATTAATGAGACTCACATATCATAATTAGAACAACAACTCATTTTCTCTCTCCAACCTCATTTTCCATACTTACAACACTAATCAACTAACATTTTACCTTAATTTCCCAGCAAATAATAAGTGAGTAGTTTATAATAGAATGGAGGAAGTATAATTTAACTGAACTTTTCTGTTGATCACCCAATTTATATAAATGAAATTTTATTATTCCATGTTTATTTTATTTACTATTTTACTGATTTTATTGATACCCCACATTATATAGATGAAAATATTAATATATAAAAGACTTTGCTAACTTTCCGGCGTCACATTTCTTAAAAAAAAAAATCTTTCTCGTGTCATGCACCTTTCGACGAAAGAGCCATTATTTCGTGTTGATTTAAGATTTATTTTTTTTTGGATTTTATTTCATTTAAATTTGGATAAATGTTACATTAGTTTTAACTGTAGTTGTTAATTTTGATTTTTGTTTATTTAATTATATCAAAATTATACAAATTATAAAAAATACCAAAAGTCGATACAATTGTTGTTATAATAAGGCTACTAAATACGTTGAATAATTAGATGATTTTTTTTTAATTATTACTACTTTGTCTTTTAATGAACTCCAATGTAAGAAATTTTTGTTTTAAAATTGTCTTTTTTATAAAAAGATTTCTTCTGAATATTTTGTTACTAAATTTATTTCATTATTTATTTTATTATCGTAAATAAAATGCTTAAAAGTGAATAATAAAAATATTTATCTTCTTTCCCAAAGTGAATACTTCAAATTCAAATGAATTGTCCTTTTAGAATAAAAAATAAATGAATATCAAACTTTTGATTTAAAGATATTTTTAAATTATTTATTTGAGCAAAGATGCATACATACACTTGCTATTCCCAATTTTTAATTTTACAATTATATAATGAATAGTAAAATAATAAAATAGTAAAATAAATCATTTAAGAAAAAATATTTTAAAATAACAATTCCTATTGGAATAATCACTAAAGTTCCTAAAGATTCCAAAATTTATAATATTCATTGTGTTGGTTAAATATTAATAACCTATACTTTCATTAGTTTTAACTTTTTATTACAAATTATTTTTGGACTCATAATTAATATATTATAATTATATAACATCATTTAAACAAAATATGTTAATATAACAAAATTTTGCTTATACCATCCAACGCATGTGTGCAATACTAGTAGATTTTAAAAAAAAGAAACTTATGGGACAATGACCCATTAATCAATCATTGATAAAAACCGTGAATAGTTAATGTTATGTGATTTTTGTGTAAATTTAATACTATTATTTACTTCATCTGTCCCACTTCAAGGATACTAGGGTAGTATTTTACGCTTCTTAAGAAAATCTTTAAAAAAATGAATAAAGAATTGCAAGTGGGTAGAATATTAGATGAGAGAGAATGTAAAAGTTAAAACATTTAATCTTTTCCCTTCTTTTTTATTGATTTTTTTTATAAATATGTTAACATTATAAGGGTATAAAAAATGGTTTTTTTGTAAATATATTTACATTATAAGGGTATAAATGTCTGAAATACTGTTCAAAATTTGTCTTTTATTATGATTTATTATGAAATGAGACTTTTAATCTGAAACGGATTAAAAAAGAAAAAAAAAAAGGACTCTTAGAGGGATTATTTTTTATGAGGCATGTATCTTTATCACACTAGAGAACAGAAGAAAGGCATCGCAGGAACAATGCCAAATTCGGATGTTGAGTATTTAGTTTTTTATTTTTATTTTTATTTTTATTTTTATTTTGGTAGGTAATTATTTTACATTTTGCTCTTATTATTTTCCTTAAATAATTACTTACTCCGCCTCTAAATAATTGTGTAAATTAATATCAATCATTAATTAAATTAATATCAATTATTAATTAAAAATGTGGCAAAATCTCCGACCCAATTTGAAGCACATTAGTAGTTTCAGTTTACTGAATTAAGAAAAGGAACCAAAAAAAATATACTATTATTTTTAAAAAAGCAACTTGCATGTTTTTATTTAGAATAAACTTAATAGCAATCCTATACTTTACTTGTTTTGAGAATCTTATCTTAGCCTTGTTAACTATTTATTCCCTCACATTCAAATATTAAAATTGAAACGTCACTGTTTTAAAATGATATTCTCACTTTTTTCACAAAATCTAGGGAGAAACGCGTTTCTCCATAAGTTATGGAGAATACTCCACACGTCGCGCGACTCGTAAACCCATATTTCAAACCTTACGAATATCCGTAAACCTTCAAAATGTTTCGGATATACATTTGTTCTGATATCCAAAACCTTCAATGCAATTTTTATGCCCTAACACATTTATATGCAAGTTTTTATGCACCTATTCGGATATACATTTCACATCCTCTCCTATCAAATACAAAGCTTTATATCAACCGCAAAGCTTCCTATCAAATGCAAAGCTTCATATTCAAGCTTTTTCTCCCTTGGGTTTTTTTTTTTCTGGTTATCAAATGTAAAGCTTCTGGCTATGAAAAACACGTTTCTCCATAGTTATGGAGAAACGCGTTTCTCAGCAGACGCACTCCACTTTTTTAGCTGTTGTTACAAACAAATTTTGAGCAATACTTAACAATAATTTTAGATTGATTTAATTATTTTAATGAATATCTAAAATTTGTTTCTGGTAGCTGTGATATCCCCATCTCACATCAAAAATACGTGAGAATTTAGTGTGATATATAGAAGGTTCATACACTACTATTAAGCATCAAATCATCCATTGAACTTTTGGAGGCCTGTGATGGGCCGTGGTTAACCCAATTGAGTAGGTGCTTAGTGGGTCAGTGTGTGGTGCCTGCTTAGTGGGTTGGGCTACGGGCTCGGATCGTTACAAATGGTATCAGAGCAGAACCCTGGCCTTAAGGTTTGCGAGCTAGCCCGGTGGTACGAATAGGGTATTGATTGACCTTGACAGGGACGACAAGGGTTTGAGTGGGGGAGATTGTGATATCTCCATCCCACATCGAAAATATGTGAAAATTTAGTGTGATATATAGAAGACCCATACACTATTATTAAACATCAAATCATTCATTGGACTTTTTGAGGCATGTGATGGGCTGTGGTTAATCCAATTGAGTAGGTGCTTAGTGAGCCAATGTGTGGTGCTTGCTTGACGGGTCGGGCTATGAGCTCGAGTCAATACAGTAGCATTCTTGATAGTGTATAAATAACAAATTTTATAATCAAACTAAAATTATTGATCAAATTTTCTTCGTGGTAATAACTGCAAAAAAGTGAGACTATCAATCATTTATTAGAAATTGTCAAAATTGCAATCAATGTCTATATAACACATGTTAACTAATTACTACACTCCTGGTTGATAATGAGGGTATATTTTTTTTAGTAAAAGTAATAAATTTTATTTATTGTTACTCCATCCTTTTCAATATGAAGTGTTTTTTTTTTAAATATATATTTTTATTTATGGTTATTATGTCATAATAAAATTGTACAAAAAAAATTTTTATTTGAAATATAATATTTATTTTGGAATAAATAAAAAAATACTATGGGAGTCTTATATAATGGGATAATAAAAAACTCAAAAAAAAAAAAAAAAAGAAAAAGAAAAAGAAAAGGTAATTGTGCAGAAAATACAATCTCTACCGTATTGACTATTTCCAATTCCTTATTTTTCTCATACCGAAAAAAAAAATCCTTAATTTTCTCAAAAACCTAATAACACATACTACAATAATAGTAACTATTCACGACTTCTTTGTCGAAAATGAATTTCTATTTCTAGTAATATTATTAAAATTTTATTTCTCTATTAGTGTATCATTACACTAGATTATATATATAAAAAAAATTACAACTTTTATCCGTGTCTTGAAAAGATCGTCTCATTTTTTTTTAAAATGAATGTTCATTTTCCAAAAAACTGCCCCTATATTTTTATCAATTTTTTTTCACTATTCAATTTATACATGCAATACTAAATGTTTTGAATGTCGATAACAAAAATATTTTTGCATATTTATCATTTGATTGTTTGAGAAGTACGCATTTTCAGAATCTATGAAATTTGAACATATATTTAGGGACAAGAGGAGTATTGTTTATTGTCCAATAATGTTAGAGATACTAGTACTAAAATGCCCGTGCCAGTGGCACGGTATCAGTACGAAAAGGGTAAGAGTGGGAAAAATGAAATGCACGGTAACTTGTTTTTATTTGACAAAACAATCTGCAAATAAGAAAAAGCTTGTCCCATTGTTATTAACGCACGCTTTAAAACAACAAATCTATCTTACACAACATATCTATCTCACAGTACATCAACCTTTCAGTCACATTTATTAAAATTATTTTCATGTTTTTACAAATAATCGGGGACATTTTTCCTATTTATTCACCGAGAAAACTGTACACATGCTCTTGCCCACTGTCTGAAAGGGTATTCATATTAATGTCACTATTTTCTGTATGAAGTTTTCAATGTTGCCCCTTACTGTATCGTCTGCTACTATTGCAAAGTTAATTTCACTTTCTTCCCAATTAAAAATGCCACTCCTCGAAACTCCCTCCCCCTCCCCCTCCCCCCGAAAATCATGTCCTTCTTCCATTCACCTTACTCCCACTTGTTTCATGTTTAGAATTGTGAATCCTTAAATCCCTAAATCCTGGCCTTCTTTCCTTCACTTTCCACATAAAAGTATTATAATTATTCTCTTTTTCACTACGATTGATTTCTCTCCTTCCTAACCTATTCACTTTGCAAATTTCTCAAAATCTTGATATATTCATTTCTCTTCACCCCATCTTCCAACCATATCCACTCACCAAATTCAAGCTCAAATCTAAGTCCCCCAATTCAGCATTACTGTCTAATAAACCATCTCCCGCTCGTCAACTTCATTAGAATTTACTGAAAATCAACTAAGGTTAGAAGTAAAATTGTAATAAATCAAATTGCTAATGAATCAACAAAATCTACACAACAAAAAACACCTTAAACACGTAAAACAGTAGCAAAATATCATTTGTACCCTTTCTAACCCTGTAAGGGCAGATGCATGTGGTTGCATATGTTGTTGCGGCATCCAAATTGGCCTAACATGAAAACATTAGGCTTGCATGATGAATATTACTAAGAGTGTTTGGAATGCACATGGATCCAACTTTTAGGCCAATTTGATGAAAACAATGTACTAAGTGTTCAAAGAGCACATGAATCCAAGTTCCCGAGACCAAAACAGGAATTTGCACTTCCTGGAAAACTTCAAAAATAGCAAATCTGTTTAGAACAAAACAACAGATGCTTTATATCAACTTGGATTGTATGCTTATGAAAACTCATGATGCCCACGACTAATGCCTATCTAGGACGTACATGACAGCTTAAAGTAAAAGCAAAAATCAGAACAAATATAAGATTAATGTGACATGCCCTACAATGACAGGGAAGGAACATAAGGAAATATAAATTTTTCTCTCAAAATTTGAAACAATAGTCGCAAAAGAGTATGAGGTAAGGGCATACCTTGAGAGAATCAAGTGTATTAATAGGTAATGAAGCAGAGAGTGGTCATGTGAAGGCTTTGTTTCCCTGTTGTTCAGAAAGAGGCTAATGTGCACACAACTGTTGCAAGGGGAGAACAAAAAATCGACATTTATTTTGAGACGGAGGAGCATAAATTAACACTCATAGAAGAATATCAATGATAATCAAAAACAAAAATTCAAATATTCATATAAACAACTAATCAAAAACAAAAATCAAACATAATTGCACAAACAAAATCATGGTTGATAGAACATCAATGTGTAATCTGCGATGCTAGCCTTAAATATACTTTTTACTACAGCAACAATCGATCATTTTATACTTATTCTATCACCTAATTATTACTAAAATTACAAAAAAAAAATCATGAAAAAACAAATGAAAAATCAGAAAATCAAAATAGGCCCAGAATCCGAACCGCACTAAAACTAAATTGTCAAAATTATCTCATATCGTTACAAACTGTGAACTGAATTGTCAAAAATCTAATTTCAAATTTGTTGGTAAAAAAATAAATGTAGTCGTCTTCCTGCTGAATTAAAATAAAAGTAATTTGTTGGTATCAAAATTAATGTCAAAAGAAATATTTCAAATTTGTTCTTGCTGTATCAAAAAAAAAATTAAAAGAAAATGATCATTTATATTGAGGCGAAATGAAGTAAAATATAATAAACTTCTCATACGTGGATATTAATTTTTCTGATCGACAAACTATCGCTAACCCATTCTTCACTCATTACACACCAATTCCTAAACCACCCAAATAAATTAAAAAAAAACAAATAAATAAATTAATTTCTTAAAAAAAGAAAAAAGAATTCTACCAGAAACATGAATTTGATGATTGTATATTGTAAATGTTGCGGGGATGTATGGAGAATAATGAACCTTCTTCTTCTCCGGATCCCATGAAACAACCCATTTCGGAGCCTGAACCAGATCATCTTTCGGAGCTTTCTGGCGGATCGGAGCCTGACCCAGATAACCCGCTTGACCCGAATAAGAGATTTCTTGATCCTCTCAGATGTAGTCGTCTTCCTACTGAACTGGTAGCTTCTCAGGAACAATTACCTCTTCTCCATGTCTGTGTAACCGTAATTACTTCCACCAATTTGATTCTCGCTCCGAAATATTGGACCCATACCCAGACCCATGTGATTCAGCGCCATTTTTTTGTACAGATGGAAACTTTAAATGCGGTTGCAGAAATGGAGAGAACGTGGGTGGTAGTTGGACTGTCGATCAATCTCAGCCCTTGGATCAACATTACAGTATTAAATCCTAGCCACTACTTATCTCAGGCTAAGAGGCGGTTAATACCTCCTTCTATTGTATTATAGATTATTTCACATTGAGAATTGACAAATTTTGTCTATGACATATAAAGATTTTGGGTCACTCTCCTTGACACCAATTGATTTTAAGGTGGAACCTCAGACTTTAAGATGGTATCAGAGCAGGTCCTTACACACGTGCAGGCCAACTACCCAAGATTTTAATCCGCGCCACCCGATTAATAAGTCCACGTTGTAAGTCTTTCGCAAAGTCCGGCTACACGTGAGAGGGCGTGTTAGAGATATTATTCCACATTGGACATATGACATATAAAGATTCTGGGTCACTCCCCGTGAAACCTCATACTTTAAGATCCAATACAATATTTTGCTACACCAAAAATATTATATGTAACTCCTTATATAAGAAGAAAAAGATAGTTTCATTTGATTTTTAATGGCCAATGCAATTGAATTCTAACAAAATATTAATGTCAATCTAATTAATCATTGCAATAATTTTAAAAAATTGTTATTGATAAATAACTTAATAATTTTATCAATAATAATTTCTAATTTTTTTATTAGAATAACTAAATTGACATTAATATTTAATCACTTTTATTTATGTTGACTATTAAAAGTCAAATGAATTTATCTTTCACGAATTGAAAGTGTAATAGTATTTTCTTATCACTATATCTCATTAACCATAAATTGACTTTTGCTATAAAAAAAATACTCCACCCATTCTGAATTAAGGTTTTTAATTTGACTTTACACGGATATTAAGAAAAAGTAAATATTGTGAGTATGAAAAATAAAATAGCAAAAAAAAAGTGGATAGGAAGTTTTTGTTGTAAAAATAACAAGTGGGTTACATTATTCATTTTAGGTAATAAAGTAACTAAAAACTTTGACTTCAGCATGTTTAAATCTCCATTTAGATGCTTAATTCGTTGAATAATAGTATTATAATTATAAAAAGTGTTCAAATCTTTATTTATAGACATTCAATATTTTTGAATGAAATTTAGCATTCAATTAATTATTATAATTTTTTTTTTGTAACCTTAACATTGCTATAATTTGCTCCTAGCTTCATGCAAATCTTGACTTTTATCATTAAGTCATTCATTTTAAAACACCCATTACAAATTATAAAAAATATAAAAAGAAAAATCAAATTGTTAGGAAAACCTCCTAACAATCTGGAAAAATGACATTTTGTAATTAAGTGGAACATTATTTGGAACGTGCGCTGACATTTTTATAATTAACTGACATTTTTTTAAAAACCTGCGGCGACATTTTTGTAAATAACTGATTTTTTTTTTAAAATCATGTGGTGACATTTTCGTAAATAACTGAAATTTATTAATACATTTGACACTCTTTATAACTAAAACTGACACTTTTATAATTATACGTGACACTTTTAATATTAACACTGATACACTCTTTAACACTAGAACTGACACTTAAAAACACTGTCTCTATTTTAAAAAAAATGTCAGTTGATTACAAAAATGTCGATGCACATTTTAAATAAAATTTCAGTCAATTACGAAAATATCACCACAGATTTTTAAAATTAGTTTTTCCTTTCATAATACCTCCACAAAAGAATAAGAAAAAAAAGAAAAAGGGTTAGTTTATTTATATAAATAAAATAGAAAATACATACGTTTAGCCCAAAGGAGAAAATTGGAAAAAAGGGAAGCCCTAATCGGACTCGGCGTTTTGACTGAAATAGGTCTCGCGCCATACCGTTTCCTTCCCTGCCCCGTTATTCATCACCACAAATCTCTCTCTCTCTCCGCCTCTCTCTCTCTCTCTCTCTCTCTCTCTCTCTCCCTCCAGATGTAGAGCTATTTCCGTTCCTTCTCACCTCTACATTCATCTCTCTCTCTCTATACGTATATACAATCTATTCAATTACATATGTGTAAGTCCCCATCTCCTACATTAACTTTGTTTATTCAATTCAATTGGGTCAATTATATTTCTCTTTGGATTGGATTCTTTTTCATCATCAATCACTGTTCCTGATTCCAAATCAATCCGGTTTCCCGTTACCGATTTTTCCCTCACAATCATCTCTATGTGTTTGTCTCATGTAATTGAATTTCTATCATTGACCTTTGATTAGGTTTCTTGCGAACTCTCCTCTTATTTGATTCGATTCTTGTTCTTCCCGCAAGACCCAGGTGTGTTTTTTCTAATTCACACATTCTTGGTTTTGATTGTTTGCCGATAGAATTTTGAGCTCTTGGATTGATTTGAGTTGGTGGGTGGTTGAATTCTTGGATATTTATTGATTTTTTGTTTTGATGCCCTAGAATTTGTTACCCTATAATTTGTTACCCTGTATAGGTTGTTATATAGGAAACAAGGGTCTCGGATCTTTTTATCAGGAATTTTGGGGTTTCATGAATTGGGGTTATTTTTTTTGCTATTGGGTAGTTAAGGATACCATTGTATCAGATATTTCTGGTGATCTATTGAAGGCTAAGGAGGAATTTTAATACTAGGTTTAGAAGAATTTGGATTTTTTTGTGATTGGGTGGTTGGATTGATTTGGTGATTGTCTGAAGGATATGGATGTTATTGATTTGTTGCCGTCTGACCCGTTTGGTATGGAGAGAAGTGCTACTAGGTTTAGAAGAATTTGGATTGAAGAGATAGAGAATGATTCGGTGTCAAGTAGTTTTGGATTCGGAAAGGATGAGAAAACTGAGGGGAGGAAGAGGTGGGATGATCGAGTATTTACGGGAAGGAATTTTGTGTGGAAACATTCCGTGAGAATTTACTCAGAAACAGGTGACAGCGCAACCGAGAGAAATGAAGTTGGGTCCTCTACGAGTAAATATTCGGTTGACAGTGAGTCTGGGAGTTTTAGCCGCAGAGCCGAAGAAGTTGAAAATAGTGAAACGGATTGTGTAGATGATGATAAAGGTGTTCCACCAGATGGTTTGTTTTATGCTCTTAGACATCTGGGAGTGAAGGACCTTCTTTCGGTTCAACAAGTATGCAAGTCTTTGTGTGATGCAGTTCGAAATGATCCGCTGCTTTGGAGGAATATTCACATTGATCAGAATAGAAAGATCACCGATGATTTGCTTTTTCAGCTGACCAGCAGGGCTCAGGGTAATCTAAAGTGCCTGAGTGTTGTAAGGTGCCCTAATATCACTGATAGTGGTATTGAACGCATTCTTCGAAGCAACCCAGGGCTGACTAAGGTACATAAGTGTCATATGGATTTGTTCGTATTTATTGTTATGCTTATAGTTATTTACCTTCTATTTAAATATGATACTCGTTGTAATTTTTGATTGTGCTTCTCGATTGTCGAGGTTTATACTTAATAGGTGTTGTTAATATCTAGTGCAGTTATTATCTAAAAACAACCTAATCCTAACAAAATTCAGAAGAATCATGAGAGTAAAAGAAACTAATTTCTACTGCTTGAGTCCCTAAATGAGTGTTCATTTTTCGAAAAAGTTAGTCCCGTAATTTGTGTCACTTCTCTAGCGAAGTTACTGTTTTCACCTTTGTCATTTATTATGATCACTCCAATTATTTGGTGTGATCATTAACGGTATTTATGTTCAATAGCTACTACTAAGCTTAAATGTTGACTTGCTTAATTTGCATGAAAAAACTTAAAGTAGATACTCTTTTGGGGATGAAAGGAGTACAATTTAGGGAAATAATAAGTACCAAAAATTGAAAAATATTAATAGCCATAATTGTGTGTGCATAGATTGCGTAACATTCAGGCAAGAGCTTTTTGTAATAATGGTTTTTTGCTCGTCCCTTGATGCTATCTTTCTCGAGTGGCTTGACATTTAATTCTCTACTCACGTTTTGCGCTTGTAGAAATCTCACAAAATCTATCCCTTTCCCTTACAGCTAGGCGTGCCTGAATGTGTGAAGGTGAGCGTGGATGGTATGATATCCAAATTAAAGACCTTGAAGTCTGCCGGTTTACTTGCAATAAAGCAGCTAAGAGTTGCTGGACTTTTCAACGTAACACAAAAGCAATTTGAAGAGATGAATTCTTTATTGGCCTTAGATAATGGACGCATGCAGCAGCTCAGTGCTCGGAAACCTCGTTTCTACGGATATGGACAATCACATTTCTCATTTAATGATGACCGTTCGATTGACATCGAGACATGTCCAATGTGCCAGGAAGCCAGACAAGTCTACGATTGCCCAGCAGAGAGTTGCCAGAAGAATAACACTTGCAGGGGTTGTATTTGTTGCATTTCTCGTTGTAACATTTGTGGGTGCTGTATCAATGAGCGGGCATACAGGGAGACATTCGTTAAAGATATCCACTGTTTGGATTGTTTGATTAGGAGAGGGATTAATCTCTACATCAGTGGCTAGATGGGGTTTTTTGCATATCAAAAAAAAGGTAAGAAGAAAAAAAAGATGATGCATTGAATGAAAGGTATTATTGGAGAGGTGCTTTGCCTTGGATATGGTGGCTGGTACAAGCAGACATGGAGGTGTAATTGAATACTTGGTTTAGAAAATATGCGCGTGAATAGTTGGTGTATATATGCAGCTGAGAAAAAGAAAAAAAAAACAGAAAAAAGAAAAATAGACAACGTTCCAATATGGAATCTTGTGTGGGATAAAGAAAGTTAAGAACAAAGAGAAATCCAGGGGAGGGGGTTTTTGCCCTATCAAAACGAAGAAAAAAAGAAAAAAAGAAAAAGAAAATAAAAAGAGGTATTTGGGGGATGCATTGAATGAAGGTATTACTGGAAGAGGTGCTCTGCCTTGGGGATATGGTTTGCTTGGACAAGAAGACATCCAGACCTAATTGTAAATTTTATTTAGAAAATATGCTGCGTTGAAGCGTGCGTGAATATTTGGCGTAGAGAATATGTGTAGAGCTTAGAAAAAGGAAATTAATAGCTGAAAAAAGAAAAAGAGTCATTATTCCATTATGGAATCTTGTGTGGGATATAAAGAAAGTATAAGAAAGAAGAGAAATCCTAGGAAGGAAGGGCTTGAGTTAATCATGGTTGGGTTGGGGTAAAGGATGCTGCAGACTGAAAGAAGTCGGAGGAGGACAAGAATGAAATTTGTAGGCGTTTGCTCGAAGAGTTCGAGTACATTATGGCTTGGATGAGATGGGTTGGTTATGTTGCAAGGAAGGGGTAGGATCGTCCAAGAATGGCAGGGAAGGCTGTCGGAGATGTACGAGTACTGGTGGCTGAATTGTAGACTGTTGGTTTGTGTTTCAAATTGGGTATTGGTTTTGATAATTGCAGGAGTTGGAACAGCTGCTGCATCGTGATCCAGATCGTGCCATCACCCACTTCTTTAACATCAACAGGTGAGATTATAATAATTTTCTTTGTTTCTATATATTTTCAATAGATTTAATTTATTACCAATCAAGCAAGAGAGTTATTTAACACTGATGCTTTTGTTTGCAACGATAATAGCTAAAATATTGGCCACCCCACCCCTCCTCTATTCTAATATTAGTTGCTACCGCCATGCTATTTTCTGTTATTACATACGCTTTCATTCCTATATTGTCATTTTGACACTAGTCACCTTACAAAAGTTAATGCCTAAACAATATTAAGAACAGTGTTTCATACAAGTACTCATACTATCATCCTTATAACATTTTATGGATGTTACAAATGCTAAACTTTGACAGCAACAGAGGTATTTAGCCTCTCAATCTTTTGTATCCAAAGATGTACTTGTATAATATGTTCCTATTGTGTGCTCCTGACGTTTTTTTTAGTGGTGCTAAAATAGGAAGCATAGCTTATCTGTTAAGGTTGATATTTGTTTTCCAAGACTTTCGGCTTGCTTATTTATACGTCACATAAAGATGTTCCTATTTGACTATTAAACATTTTAGGAAGTTCACTTATTTTAACCACTCAAATTTGGAAATGAGACTTTCTTTTTTGGACAAACAAAGTAGAAAGTGGGAACACCTTATGGGACGGAGGGAGTATTGGGTTGAGTTCATAGACTAATAAGGGGTTGCAGGGGATAGGAGGGAGGGCATGTGTGATTTTACATTGTCGGTCCACTCTTTAATAGCCTAAACATTTAGATGTTCAAGATAATATATTAGCGTGATTGACGAGAGAAGCATTTTTAACGAGTGGGGTTGCCCTTATATATATATATATATATATATATATATATATATATATATATACTCAGCCACTCCCATCTCTTCTTTCTTACCCTTCTCTCTCACGGATTGAGCATAATATTGTGTATTACAAAGTTTTAACTGCTCATTCCATGTACAGTTTTGATTATGAAACAGAGGTGGGAGTATGAATTAACTTTAAGGCCAAATAAATCAATAAATAGTCTAGTGGCTGTTGTAGGAAGGTCCATGTTCTGTGAGGAGCCATGAAATTGACCATCTTTTCACAAACATTATACATGCAACCGCAATAGAACTTGTTGGAATCAGGCTTCAAGAAAGAAGGGATTTTTACCCGTGTCGTAAAAATTGCTCGTAGTGCAATATCTGATCTTAGACTTTTGGAGGCACAACAATAAACGATTTATCTCCTCTTCGTTTTTGCCAGAGTAACCATTATTTATATAGGAACTATAAGATTGTTGATCTTGGCTGTTATTTCAGTTGTTTTGCAGATCTGGTGGCGATTGCAGAACAAATGGCTACAGTGAATCATAAGATAATAGTTTTATCTTGTGAAGCTTTCTTTTTCACTGGCAGCCATGGAGTCATGTCAATTGGCTTCTTCATGCTTCCTCATCCAGGTAATGCAGTCATTTGGAGGGTGGGGCCCACACAAGAACGGGCTGATCATCAAGCGATTCCTGAAGGATGTTTATTGGGGGAAGCTCAGTTTTCTAATTGTTGATGCTCCACCTGGGACGGACCTCAGACGAGCATATCTGAATACTTCAGTTCCTTCGGGGCGACATGGATAGACAGTAGTGCTATAATAGTCACCACTCCACAACAAATCAGTCTCCTTGATTGAGGTCATGAAAAAGAAATCTCTGCAAGAAAGTTAAAATCCCAGTTCCTTGGTGTTGTGGGGAACATGAGTGAGTTGAGTGACTGAGTCAACCAGTGTCAGTAGAACGGTTTGACAAAAATGTTTTTTTCTTTTTTTTTTTTTCTTCTTTCGTATGCGCGATTATTGTCAGATTTTTGAGTTTTATTGTCAGTAATGATTTTTGTTCATCGTACGGTGCTCTGATTTTGGTTATTGTTATAAAGGTACAAGCGAGTAAAGCATTTTAAAACTCGATATCCTCTTCCTTTGTTTCCCATAACTAGTGTGACACTCGTGCATTTTATGCATTAAACGCTGCATAAAATGCACGGGTAAATAAATTTGACAAATTAATCTAATAATACGACAAAATTTCTGAAAAAAAAATTCTTAGACATAAATTTTTTAGTTTCATCGTAAGGTTTTCAATTCTCTTTTCATTGCATTTTACATAAATTGCGAAATATGTTGAATATAGATGAGATAAATTGAGTTTATTTACATAATATATAAATCAAATTACAATACACCTACTGAAATAAGATGATACTGCTTTTGTTTAATATTTGATGTTATTTGTTTTGAAGTTGATCTTATATAAAATGCGTTTTTTTTTTAACTTTAAGGAAAAATCATTTTTACATTGACACTTAATAATATATGCACTGACACTTTTCACACTGACACTTTTTTATACTAATACTGACACTTTTTTACCCTACACTCTGACACTATTTATACTGATACTTAATATACATGCATTGACACTCTTTACAACACTGGCAATTTGTGACACTAACACTGACACTTTGTTACACTAACACTGACACTTTTTTACACTGGCACTTAATATACATGCACTGACACTCTTTACACTGGCACTTTGTTACACTAACACTTTCATTTTTTTACACTGGCATTTTGTTACACTAACACTGTCACTTTGTTACACTAACACTGTCACTTTGTTACACTAACACTGGCACTAGCGGGAGAAACAAAACGCGTATTTTCTAAGCTTAAGAAAAAATGCGTTTTTTTTGTAAAATTTTGACTTTGCTTTGAGGTTTTAGAATTGGATATTCTTTTTAATTTTATGTTACTGTTGTTTTTCAACTAAATTTTAGTTTGAAATAATTACTATTATTTTGAAGGTAAAACTATAACGATTATCAAATTTTGTTATATTTTTTGATTGTTTTATTGAATGAAAGAATATAAAAAAGAGAGACAATTTATATGGTAAATTTGTTTTTTTTTTTTTTTTTTCATTAGATTGTATTTTTCCGTTTCAATATGAATGATTATTTTTTGAAAAAACTTTGCCCCAAAGTTTAGTTTTAATTTATTAATTTGGTCTTAAAAAATAGATACTCCCTCCATCTCAATAAAAGCTTCACCAATTACCCAAAAGGGTGTCCCGTTAGAAGCTTCACCTTTCCTTTTTTGGCAAAAAATCTTTACTATTCCACCCACTCATTCTTTCTCATATTTCACTATTACACTCACAACATTTTTCAAATTTACTATTTCCTCCACTCATTCTCTCTCCTATTTTACTATTACACTCACAACATTTTTCAAACCCTTAATTTGCGTGCCAAAGAAAAATGGAGAAGCAATTATCGGGACGTAGGGAGTATTCAATTTGGAATAAAAAAATATAAAAAAATGAATATTCATTTTGGAACGAGAAGTATATTTAAAAATATATATTCATTTTCAATTAAAAAAATAAAAAATAATACTTCATCCATCCCGCTCGAAGCTTCACCTTTTACCCAAATGGGTGTCCCGGTAGAAGCTTCACCTTTTCTAAAATGGTAATAAATGTGGGTCTCATTTGTCAACCCCACTCACTTTTTCCTCTCGCATACTTAAATTGAGGGGTTCACTTATCATATCCACTAACTTTTTTTCCTCACATATTTAAATTGTGAGTCTCACTTGTCATATTCACTCACTTCTTCCCTCTCATAACCCTTTTTTCACTCATTACTTTTCTTAATTTACGTGCTTCACCAAAATGGTGAAACATCGGACGGGACGGAGGGAGTATTAATTTAGAGACAGAAGTACTTAGTACTTTCGTTTCGTGGTTGACGAGTGTTACAATACAAAACAAAAAGGGAATTTGCCCCATAAATTTCTTTTGAAACAAATCACTTCTCACTAAGTTTCTCATTGTATTAAAATGATCAGGAAGTTCTCATGTTGTATTATGTATAATACAACATTTAGTTATGCAGTAGTTTAAAATCATAATACTGCATCCGCACCACCGCCTCCGCCACAGCCCAGCTCCGCCGCCGCCGTCTGCTATCGCCGCATGCCGGATTTCGGTCAATTTTCGCCGGAATTCGGTCGCCAGAGGTCGGAATCTGATCGCCGATCCATGGGCTTTGGACTCCGGTCACCGGCGGCCGCCGGAATGCAGTATTATAGCCTTAATTGATGTTGTATTTTCGAAACATAATACAACATCATAATACAACATCATAAAAGGAACTTATTGAGCATATATTTAAAAAAAAGGAACATGTGTGGCAATGACCCAACAAAAAAATAGGCTATTAATTTTCAAGAAGAAGACTTTTCACAATATAAAATATCATTTTTATCCTTAAAAATTAAAAATTACTATAAATTAACATTTTTTTTTGGAGACGGATGAATTACTAATTTTTCATATATTTTGAAAAATTAACATTTATATTTTACTTAAATATAAGTGATGAATATTGCAATTAAAAACAATATCCCCATTTTTCCTTGTTTACCAAATACTTCCTCCGTCCCACTTCAATAGAGACCAACTTTTTGGGTGTGGGAATTAAGGAAAAGTGATGTAAGAAAGAGAAAAAGTTAAATTTTGTGAGTATGAAAAATTAAATAGGAGAGAGAATGAGTGGGAGGAATAGTTAGGAGAGAGAATGTTGTGAGTGAAAAAGTAAAATAGGAGAGAGAATGAGTGGGGTAAATAGTGAAAATTCCTTTCCATTTTGGGAAGTATCAATTGAAGTGGGACGGACCAAAAAGGAAATAAGTATCAATTGAAGTGGGACGGAGGGAGTATCAAAAAACGAGAAAATTATTTTTTCAATTCTCTCCCCCCCCCCCCCCAAAAAAAAAATAAATGGAGCCTTAATGTCAGAGTCAGAAGAACATGATTTTTGTTAATAGTACAGTGCTCTAGTTGTGGTTATTTTTAAATAACCACAACAACAACAATAATAATCAATAAATGCTCTCTTTTATTTTATTTTATTTTACATCTATTTTTCTTTTGCTTACATTTCTCTTTACTCCCTCCGTCCCGCTAATATTAGCACAAACACTGTTTGCGCGGGAATTAAGGAATATGATATTTTAATAAAATGTTGTGAGTGTAAAAGAATGAGTGGAGAGAGAATGAGTGGAGGGTGTAATAAATTATAATGGTGTTGTGAGTATTAAAATAATGTAGGAGAGAGAATGAGTGGGGTTGGGTGAATATTTTATTAATATAAAGTTTCCTGTTTGGGAGTGTGCGAATATTAATGACGCCTAAAAAGGAAAGCTTAATATTAATGGGGACGGAGGAGTATATTCTAATAGTTTAATGGAACAACAACAACAATAATCAATAAATGCTCTCTTTTTCATACATAATAATATGAGATCCTTCAAATCAAGACTTTTGACTAACAAAATCTACTTGGTCAATAGCGTTGAATATTTTCTTTTTGCAAATATTCTCGAGAGATATTGCAAATATTATTTTCTCAAACTTTAGTCAACTTACTACAAATTTTGCATCAGTCCAATATCTTGAAGAAAAATGAGAGAATCACTTCATATGCTTGAAATCAGAGAAACAAATTGTTTCCAATTGTGGATTCGTGATTGACTTTACATTTTGTTCTCTAGAATCCACTAAATCATTGACTTAAAAAAAAATGTTTTGCTACAAGTCAATGTTTAGTGCATTTTGGGTTAAAACTTTAAAAACGCCAATACCAAGATGGAAACGGTTCAAGAAAGGGCCACATTTGAATAAGGAGTAAATAAGTGACGGTTCGGTATGTATTACTTCAAGTCTTGACCTACGTTTACAAAATTTCACGAGCCCAAAACTTGAAGTGGGGGCAATTTGTAGACACTAAAATTTTAATCATGAATTCGTTAATTTTGATTGGTTCAAAAAGTCAAAATGTTGACTAATCAAAATTAAAATGTCTAAATCCATAAAATATTTAAATGTTTTCATTTGTTAATAAATGGGTAAAAGTCCAAATAAAATAAATGGGGACGAAAATTTCTCTGCAAGAACTGCTAAAGCTCTGTCGAGACATCAATTCAAGCCTTCAACATCAACAAATCATTCGACGAAGAACACAAGTCACCGGACCGTTCAACGTCAACGTCTTCATCAACTTCGCCCAAGATCAATTTCCTCCCAAATAAACGGAGTCTTAGTGTCAGAAGAACATGATTTTTGTTCATAGCACAGTGCTCTAGTTGTGGTTATTGTTAAATAACGACAACAATAATAATAATAATCAATAAATGCTCTTTTTATTTTATTTTATTTTACATCTATTTTTTTTTTTGCTTACATTTCTCTTCTATAACTATATAATGAGGCAAGTGCAAGCACTCATTTTCACGCTCAAAATAAGGATAGGTAAGTAATTTGATGTCCAGTCATATTTGTAATTACAATGCCTTTTGGAGTGGTATTTTGATATTTTGTTCTCGAATTTGACGAGTCCTTTTGTATTTCGTACACACTTCTTTTCTTCTCTCTCTCTCTCTCTCTCTCTCTCTTTCTGCTCCCTCTCCAGCGTCACTCTCTCTCTCCCCCCTCTCCTCCCTCCCTAGCGTCAGTCCCTCTTCCCACCGTCATCCTCCTGCCTTCTTTCTTCTCATCTATCTCCCTTCTGGCATGGCTACATCGTTTCTGCCCTACCCAACGATTCCTTCTCAAAATCCTCCATTCACCGATTACCACCCTTAACACTATCACTATCCGAAATCCTACCTCAAAATCACTAATTCGAACTCCGTTTATGTTAACCCTGACCATTAGAATTGCATATCCAATTGAAGCACCCATTCTTAAATTTTGAGCTCCATATATTTGATCTTGATTATTTTTTATTAGGGTTTGCATATCCAATTGAATCAAGTTGATTTCTCTGCCTTGGGTATTTTCAGTCAATTAATCGCAACATTATCGGGTTAGTGTTTCGGATTCTTTAGTAAACTAGTTTCTATTTGTGTACACTGAATTTAATTTAAGCTTCATTTTTATGTGGGTTGATATGTTTTTGCGTTGAATGGTAGCAATTGTTTATTTGGTTAAGTGCATGGGTAAGAATGGATTGGAAAGAATGTGACATTTAAGCAAAATATTATAGTTTGAAATGATTTCGTTGTTTAGTTATTTCTCTTGATTTTAGTCATTCATTTACCATAGTTTTCTGTTTAAGCAAGACATTATAGTTTGACTTTTTTTGTGTCAAGTTGACATTTTATTCAATCTTTCTGAAAGGCCTTATCAAACACCAGCCTGTTGCCGAAGTTGATGAATTGGTGAAGATGCACTGCTAACTGAACTCGAACAAGAGTTAGCTGAGAATTATGAATGCAGTGGTGATGGCATGTTGATCAAGTACTTTTGCCCAGGAAATAAAAATGCTCTTATTACCATATCAAAAGATAGAGATCTGAAGCACATGGTTAACTTTTTTAATGATTCTGACAAAGTCGAGGTCTTTGTGATGTCCAACAAACCTGCTGCTGCTAAGCCTGCTAGAAGGTACTTAACCATTGGGTTTATCTCTATTTCTGAAAATATGTTTTTTTTAGTCTCCCTGTACTTGACCACCGAGTTTCTGTTTAATTTACATTTTCTATTCATTGTTTACAATCCGATCTTCTTTCATGTTAGTCACTTGAGAATGAACACATAAATGGGTTTCAATGGAGACATTTTGGTGCCAGGTTAGTCTTCACCGACAGCAGTTAATTATTGAATTATGGCAACTTTTTAACCCATTCGCATGTTGCAGTTTTATGTAGCCAATGGTGAGCTTTGCTGTCAAATGTATCAACGCTCTGCTGATATGGGTCTTGGCGTGCCATTCAACATTGCATCCTATGCCCTATTGACTTGCATTGCTCATGTGACAGGTAAGTAGGCATTCATTCAATCTATAAGTCTCAACTTTTGAAATCTTGAGTATAATCCAATGTATATGTCCTTTGCTTCTCTCTCTCTCTCTCTCTCTCTCTCTTACTTTGATAAGATTATTTGCTGTTACAACTTATCATATTCTCATATCTTATAATTTGTATGTCAATTTGCCTTTACATTGACAGGTCTGATTCCTGGTGAGTTCATCCATGTAATTAGTGATGCTCATGTATATAGAAATCATATCAGACCTCTTCAGGAGCAGCTCAAGAAAGTTCCCAGACTGTTCTCAGTGAGTTTCCTGTTCTTAAGTATATTGGATTTCTTAAACATCATTTCTTAGGCATGATATGTTGAATGTTGATGTTATTATAAGTGTCAGCTTCAGGTTAAGAGTCTTTATGATCTTTTGCATTACTAAAGAGAAATAATTGATAGTGTATTCATGCTGATGTTGTATTCATGCTGATGCTCCCTGTAGTTTCTTCTAACATCTACATTCAACATATTGATGTCTTCCATGATCTACGAAAATGAAGAAGCAGTATTTGGTTTCTATATGGCATCAGTTTTTAACACTAAAAGTGCTAGAAATTAATGATGAAAATTCAGGAGAGCTCTTCACAGTTAACGAAGTAACAACTGTGCCTTTTGTCGGTGGTCAAGTATGTTCAAAAGCTTGCTTCAGTTATTAGTATGATTGATCGCCTTGATTTTATTGAATACACGAATAACAATGATCGATTTCTTATTGTTGTTAAATAATTTGGAACTTGCTGTCAATTTTGCGAAAAGGGGAAACCTTCTCTGGTGCAGAGAATTTGGTAAATTTGAATTTTATTTCTATTTCTCTTTAATAGCAATTTTGAATTTTTTTTCTCGACATTTATTAAAGTACGGACGGAGGTAGTAATTTTTTATTCTTTTCATTCTCTTTCAACCTTGCATGTGAATTATAATTAACTAAATTATCTTACAAAATCTATAGAATAGCCCTGCATTACGGTTTGAGATTTAATCTAAGTTTATTTTGATCTCAGCTTAAAGTGCAAATGGCAACGATTGCTCCAACTTACCATCTGTTCACGCCTCACGAGGTCTCGCGTCGTAAATCGCTGTAGACTTATTTAGCAGGCATAAATTAGGATGATGAAGTGATGAACATATAATAGTGAACTAATATGATTAATCTTTGCAATCTGGAAAAAAAAATCGATTCTGCTGAAATAGGGCCAGAGATTGATAATAGTGAATATTACAGCCTTTTGAACTTGTGTAAGTCCAAAATTTTGATTATGATTACCCTCTGTCCCAAAATAAATGTCCGTTTTTATTCTTGATCAAGAACACAAATTGACGTCATTTTGAGGCAGAAATAGTACTGATATTTTTGAACTCGAATTGGTAATCTCTTACCATAACACATTTTTTTTATAAGATCAGAATGCAGTTGAAATATGTTAGTTACTTCTATAGGGTAAGAAAATACTGAGTTTATTCATAAAACCTAACTCAATTCAAGAGGCTACAAATGATTCATCTAGAGTATATTTTCATCAGTACTTGGATCAATCTTCATCATTAAGCACTGCATGTCACAACACACAGAAAAAGGATGTCAGAATAACAAAAAACAAATGTACTGATCAAGTAAATTGTAAAAATTTACGATTATTCATTTTGAGACGGAGGTAGCAAAAAAAAAGGAAAAAAAAACAGGTAGACCTTTTCTTCCCTCCAGATTTTGCCGATGATTTTGGAACTTGCTTTGAATCTTGCAAAAGGGGGAAACCTTCTCTGGTGCAGAGAATTTGGTAAATTTGAATTTTATTTCTATTTCTCTTTAATTATGATTTTAAGCAATCACTTAGAGCACAAGAAGTTATTTTGGCTTAGTTGTGATCAGGTGAATCTAAACAACAATGAGCAAGTAGGGAAATAATTTGTTAAATACCTGACTTGAAACTTTTTAATTATTTGACTTTAGTTGGCTTAGTTGTGGTCAGGTGAATCTAAACAGCAAAGAGTCCTGTAATTTAGTTCTTTTCATAATATTTTTTCAGTTTGATGGTCGTGTAAAAACTTTGCATCCAAATGTATATGAAAGTATTCTTGCTAGAAGAGACCAAAAACATCACATGGAAGCTCTTGATAAGCATGGCATTGGTGAGTTCCATGCTCTGCAATCACAGTCACAAGTATGTCACTACACTGTTGATCCTCTTTCTCATTCAGCCCATTGAATTGATATAGTGGGGATTAGATTCCATAACTAACATTTGAATTTTGATGCTTATATTCTATTTCAATTGAGATGCACCATGTTCACACACATGAAGGTGTGAACATCTTACTACTTTGACTGGCCTTTGGTGCCAGAATCTGGACTAACAGCATATGGTGTTACCTTTATAATTCACTTCAAGCATCATACTACAATGACTCTTGAAGATAGACTTAAATCCACTCAGGGACAATCCTGAAATAGCTTTCAGGATGAGGGTATCTTGGACTTTGTATTGACTTTGAATAATGCACTTGTATTTCTACGATCGTATCGATTCTTTAGTATCAGAAGTTTGCAAATGAGTGTAACCTTCCTTTATCAGGATTGAGGTTTCATGTATCATTATTTAAGTATCAGAAGTTTGCAAATGAGTGTAACCTTCCTTTATCAGGATTGAGGTTTCATGTATCATTATTTAATTGACACCATTGGAGGCTTTCTGGTGTATTAGGAGGTTATTGTTGCTGTTGTTATTTTGTCTCTTCCTATAATTCTTTTACTGAGCGAAATGGTTAGACTTACTTTATTTGTGCTCTTTCGGCTCTTCCTATAATTCTTTTACCGGAAGTGACGCTCTTATGATTTAGTTGTACTAGTGAAAATTTATGGTGAATTTTTGCTTAAACTGTTTGTTACCCATATTCCCATCAGTCCTTCTTTTCCTACTGATCTAACATTTTGGAAATGTATACGATTTTATTTCTCTAAATCCATAAAAGTGATGCACTAAGTTAAGATAGAAAGTAATATTTTCAGTTTGATTTGATCATTTTCAACTTTCACCTGCTTATAGATACAGTATAACTAATGTGCGATGTTGGATGTTGAATGGTGAGACTTAAAATGTCAAATTTGAAGATAAATGACATATTTGTTTTTTTGCTACTATAGAATTGATCATAGCTCCCGATATTCTTGGCTTTGCTTTATCAAGATCATTGTAAAATCCTTAGTGTTCCAGAATGTCATGTTTGTTTCATTGTCTCACTTACATCTGTTTTTGTCAAAAAAATTTGATCGTACGTTTAACGCACGGATGTTAGACTAGTGATATACTAATAGTTTAATAGTTTAATGAAACAACAACAATAATAATAATCAATAAATGCTCTCTTTTTCATACATAATATGAGATACTTCAAATCAAGACTTTTGACTAACAAAATCTACTTGGTCAATTGCGTTGACTTTCAATTTGGATCTCCTAAAGATGCAATGGTGATTATAATACTAATTATTCCCATTCACTTTTAATTTTTTTTCAATTATAAAAGAGTGAGCACTGATATTAGTACAAATCTCTTTAGATTTGGTTAAATATTAATACTAATTATTATCATTAAATTTTATTTTTACTTTTATCATCGTACCACAAACAATTGTGTCATTTTCACCATCGTATCACGAACAATACTGTCATTTTACAATCAAATATGTTATACAATGATACCATTTAATGTAGTATGATGATAAAAATGAAAAAAAAAACAAGTTCGATAGTAAAAGTGAAACACGACCTGAAATACGATGGATAAAAATGTAATTTTCTATTTTACTTCTATTTCATTCATTTTATTTTTATTTACCACGTACTAGTTCGATAAAAAAAAAAGTAAATTATATTCCCCCATTTTTCAATCAAAAATGGGTGAATCAAAGCGCATCCAACGAACCATTATTTAAATAAAGTAAAGTAAAAACACAAACATATCTTTTATCACTAAATTTGAAACAAAAATATTTCATTTTTTACTCGCTGTCTATATATATAAAAAAAATATTCACATTTTCGTAAATAATGTATTAACAAGAATATTTGGGATATTAATTTGTTCGTTAGCGACAGTTTGAGAAAAAAAATTGGTCGAAACCATCACGACGATTGTATTTATTTATAAAATAAATATATGAAAAAATCCAAATTAAATAAAAAAAATCAAGACTATAAAAGTAACCAAAAATCACAAAATCAAGAAATTTTTATTAAAATTTATAAAAGAAATAACAATTAATTCCAATCATATTGTTTTTCCCATTCCACGGCTGCGGGATTAAACCAATAAAATCCATCTGTCTGAATTAACCATTTGCAGCGATTGGTATGTGCCGGACCCGTGTTGCATTTTTCAAACATTGTCTCATTGAAGGCGTCGAAAACTCGTTGCTTCGATTGCCAATAAAAATGGCAGAAATAGAGCGTCTTTTTACCAAAGAGCTCGCAAAATTTCCAACTGTAAGTTCCATTGAACGTGAGATTATGATTTCCCAGATCATCATCTTTTGACTGACAATGTAATATAACTGTTGAATTGGGAATCTTGTCGATAATATCAACGTGCATCTTTGCAGCCCAGAAACAAATCGCGCAGGATGTGCTGACGAGAAAACATCCTATGATCATGGATGATAAGAGGTTTTTCATGACATAATCCATGTTGAGATTAATTAAATTATTTTGATTTTAATATATATTTTAAATTTTGCTAGTTCTCTTTATATAGTATATATAGTAGTATTAGGGTTTTCATAAAATGGAATATTTATTAAAACACAATTATATGTTTTCTTAAAAAGAAAGCAACCCTAGAATATCCAAAAAAGCAATTGTGATTATAATTTCAAATCTTACTTGCTAGGTATTAACATAATATCTTCCAATAAAGGAGTTTTATTATTTTTTTTTTATACATTTTTGTTGGGATAATTATGTCAATTATAATATATTGATAAAAGGCTCGATTGAATAGTCAAATGGTATTATCTTTACTAAACAGAGAGAGTTTATTAAAGTTAAAATTATATACGGGTAATGCTAGGGGTAAAAAAGAAGTTTACAAAATTATGGTTGCAAAATGAGGTGACGATATTTTATTGGTTGTATCGATTGTGGACCCGCCATATTTTAATTAAAAATACCAACAAATTTATGACACATCATTTTTTAAACCATTTGTAACATTCTTTTGTAACTTTATTATTGCCCATTATAATATATATAAAAAAATACTTTCTCTCTCTGGTTCAAAATAACTGTCACTTTTTTATCTCGGGCATATCTCGCGGTTTACCTCCGCCAGTCACTGAGAGGCCGGTGGCCGGTGGTCCAGGACTTAGTCCGGCTAAGCTGAAAAAAAAAAAAAATAAATAACTGTCACTTTTACTTTTGTACCTTACACATGTTTTAAAAAATACAATTATTACCCCAACTTAATGATGAGAGTACCAAAATTGCCGTTATTTATTGTTTTTCTCTATTATATTACTTCACACAACAACGTGATTAATAAAGCAAAATAAGTTCCTATTTGGGGGGAAAAATAAGAATTTAAATGTTTTTTTACCCCAAAAGCGACAATTATTTTGAATCAAACATTTTGTTCATGGCCGTTTAATTTTGCGACGGCATGTTTACGGAAACAAACAAAATTTTCAGTTGCTCTTTTTGCCACCAAGTTATTCGTCACTAATTTTTCCACATGTTTATAGCCACCAATTTGTAACCTAAAATTGTGGCTAACCTAAATTGAACCACCATTTTTAAAGGTTAGCCACTAATTTTGTCAAGGCTAAAATTTGATTTTACATTATAAATATCAAAAAAGTATCAAAGAAATTGTAAAAAAAAAAAAATTAAAAATTGGCATGGTTTGGACCATGAAAAACCTCTTCGTCACCTTCCTCGTATCGGGATCTCTCGTAAGCACATGTTACGCAAATTGTTTCTGGACTCCAACGTTTCACGTTGATATAACCAACGACATTCCAAACTCAAATGTCACGCTTCATTGCAGAGACAAAGACAAAGACATAGGATTTCATAACCTTGCCTATAAAGGTAGCGCGAGTTGGAAATTTTGCGAGCATTTCTTACTTTCTACCGTTTATTGGTGCCATTTCTGGTGGCATCAAAAGGAACAAATTATGGACGTTATAAATTATGATCTGTATAAGGTAGCGTCATACGGCAGACATGGTCCCAATCGATGTCAATGGTCAATCAGGCAAGATGCTTTCTATATATACAGTCCCGAGGCCGGGACCTGGCTAAAACATAAATTTTGGCGCCAACGTCATTCAGGTTAAATCAAATGTTCGTTAGAAGACTAGCGATGTGGCTTCAATGTTTCACAATATCTCTCCATCTTCCCTTCTTTCCTGGCTCTCTAGTTTTTGTACTATACAAAATGGCAAAAGGAAGAATTTGTATTTTTTTTAGTGATTTTTATATTTATAATTTGTTTTGAATTTCAAAATATAAGATAATTAATCGTTGTTGTAGTCTTAATAATGTGTAATTCCCGATTAATTTTTATTTTATTTTTTTGTAAAATAAAGGATGGTTTAATACTTCCCAATGATACATGTATTTCCATTGTGTACGAGTCTATTTCTAATTAATTTTGGGGTTTCATCTCGTAACCAATTAATTATTAGAGAAGCATTACATGATTTTCATATATTAACGACATGGCTTTTTAATTATCGATGTAGAATAAGTGCTTCAATACGCGCAAAACTTGTGATAAATGATCCAGCACGCCCTGTTACGCATAAACTTTAGGCTTGCGTGTGGACACTTAGACTAGGGTGGTACTCATCTAGACATCGTGAGCATCTGTGCTCACACGTATAATGGACGTGCTTTGATAACATGATAGAGTCAGCAATTTTATCTCAAAATAATTGGCTATAAAAGAAGTAGCTCATAATCTTAAAAATTGAAACAGGATTTATCAATTTCCGATATATGATAAGTGTTTCAACAATTTATTTTTAGATCTTTTAACATTTTCGTTTAATAAAATAAAAGCACAATTAATTGATTGTATTAACCTTCATCTTCTAATTCGAGTTCAAATATTTTCGCATAATATAAATTTAAATGTTTTAAAGGACAATAGAGATTTCTTAATTTCTCTTCAATCATGACAAAAATGTAATATTATCCATTAATTGAAACAATAGACAATAAAAAGAAAAAAGACAATAAAATAATTTTTTTTGAAACAATAAAATAAATAAATAAATAAGATGGAGTTGGTCTTATAAAAAACTAGTTTTTTCTTAAGCTAAGGAAAAACGTGTTTTCAAAATAAACGGTGGCAATTTTGTAATTACTGGCAACCATGTTCAAAATAAACGGTGGCATTTTCATAATTAATGGTTCCCCCGTTTATGCCAGTGCGTGTTTAACAAACTGCCAGTGTGACAAAGTGCCAGTTCATATGTAACAAAGTGCCAATAAAAAAAGTGTCAGTACCAGTTTAACAAAGTGCCAGTGTAAACTGGTGCGGCACTGTTAAACTGGCGCACTTTTTACACGGGCACTTTTAAATACATGAACTGGCACTCTTCACACTGGCACTCTGTTACACTAACACTGGCACTTTGTTACACTAATATTTTTGCTGGCTCTCAAAAATACAAGCACTGGCATTCAAAAATACATGGACTGGCATTTGATTATACACTAACGGGCACTTGTTTATACACTAACGGGCACTTAAATATACACCAACGGGCACTTGATTATACACTAACGGGCACTTGATTAATCACCAACTGGCACTCAAAATAACATGTACTGGCACTCAAAAAAATATGAACCCCGCATTAAAAATCAATTAAGCGGCATTCAATTTCTACCCAAACTCAAGCGGCATTCAATTTCTACCCAGCGGCATTCAAAATCAAACGGCCAAGCCCATCACCGACGATTTTGGTCCTTCCATCACCACGAATTGGAGTCCCTGCTTGAGACTTCCATCAAAATCGAGTTCGGTGGGATGGTTGGTAGGGTTTTGGTCTTGTGTGGAATTTGACTTTGAGCGGGAGGAAGCGACGCCGGAGGTGGAGATTGAAGGTTGATTGGAGGTCGCCGGTTGATTGGGGATTGAGATTGGGTTTGATTTCCGGTGGAAGAGCTTGGTTAGGGAGGAGATTGAGGCCTCAAGAATGGTGGTTGGGCTTGGTCGGATTGGTCGGAGAAGAAGGTGGGGAGGAATTACGCTTCTGCGTATAGAGAGAGAAGCTCCGTGCGTTTAGTGAGAGAAAGTGAGAGACCGTTATTTAAAACACGTTTTTTGTTAAGTTAACAAAAAATGCGTTTTTTATAAGTTTTTGGCAATAAGATGAATGTTAATTGCAAAAGCTAATATAAAAAGGTATGCCTTTTAGCAAAGTTATTCTAACAAGATATGATGTCTATAGTCTCAAGAAAGATTTTGAAAAAAAATAAAATTAGCTACCTCAGCCAAGGTAATTTTTTATCTCTGAATCAAATATACAAAGATATCTTCTCAAATTTATACAGACGAAGAACCAGTCAGTTCATGCAATTTTTTATACAATTTTCATCATGATCGTCGGAAACAGCTTTTTATGTGCTTTAATACTGAGGCAATACTACGTACATCCGACTTCTGTTAACCCGCTGTAGGTGGGAGCATTTACGTAACTGAGATAATGTTGTTGTTGTTGTAGAATGCTATATATGTACATGTTATTATGGGGATTGATGTAGCAAGAACCAGCACCAGGAACAAGAGCACGGGACAGGATTCTGGAAAATTGCTCGGGACACGACTCGTGACCACAGGCACGAGTCGTGACGGAATTCAGCACGAGTGATAAAATTGGGACGAGTCGTTTCACGAGTGGAAGGGCGTGGGCACGAGTCGTGACGAGAAGCACGAGTCGTGCTGGTGACGAATCTGGTGTTTCCTTTTTCTGGTTTTTGACGATTTAATTTCGGTTTTTTTTGTCTTTTCCTTTTCCAAATTGTTTTAGGGTTGTGTTTAGGGTATAAATACTCTCTTTATTTGTTTGTTTTGGAGACATTGATTTATTAAAATTTTAATTGATTGCTTTGCAATTTGGGTTTTTCCTTTGGGTCTTAATTGACTTGCAGAAGACTCTGACAAGAGATTCTTGTTGGAATTCTTTGAATTTCTTGTGAAGGTTCTCATCTTCTTGGTGTTTACCTCTTCAAACCCTAATTCAATTGTTGATTCAATTCGAATTGGGTCAAATAGTTGTTGATTCAATTATTTGCCTATCTTATTTTTTATTTTCGCTGCAACTCGTTTACATCAGTTGGTATCAGACGAAGGACGATCCGAGGAACAAGATGGCCAACAATGAAGGAAACAACAACACCCAAGATATCCTAGCACAACTAGCCAACAACTTGATAGCGATGCAGACACAGATGCAAGAAGATCAACGCAGATCTGAGGTGGAAGCTGCAACTCGTCGTACAGAACTTTTGGAGGCTTTGCGAGGTTTAAATATGGATGGTAGTAGCAACTGTGGCAATCCAGGCGGTGATCGGGCTGAGTTCATCCACAACAATCGAGGTGGTGGTGAAGAGGCCATCGTTTTGAATCCGGTAGAACAACGACCAAAGATAAGGGCAGATATTCCTACTTTTAATGGTGAGTTATCTATAGAAGAATTTTTAGATTGGATTAATGAAGTTGATAAAATTTTCAATTTAATGCAAGTTGAGAATGTTAAGAAAGTACCTTATGTTGCATATAAATTGAGGGGTGTTGCTGCTGCATGGTGGGATCAACTTTGTAAGAAGAGGTTGCGTGATAGGTTGCCTCAGATTCGTACTTGGGATGCGATGAAAGAGGCATTAAAAATAGATTTTTACCAGACGATTATGTGCAAAGCTTATTTTCTAAATTTCAGAATTGCACCCAAGATAGTCGTAACGTTAAGGAATATGTGCATGATTTTTATGCTCAATCGGCTCGTAACGACTTGCTTGAATCTGATTCCCAAGAAATCTCTAGGTTTGTTAATGGTCTTCGGGTTGACATTAAGAACAGGGTGGAATTATTTACCAATTTCTCTTTGAATGATGCTATTTCAAGGGCGAAAAAGGTTGAGAAACAATTGGTTTCAGCTTTTCAGCCCCACCCTACACTCAAGAAGGTGGGTAATTCGTCTTTTTCTATTAGCCCTATTCAATCTTCAGTTTCTCCATCCACAGAACAGCCTACGACACAAGCTTTGGGTTCTAAGGCGGTTGAGGTAGCAAGAGCAACTGCTCCTGTTGTTTAAGCACCTAAGAATGCTAACCCTTATGCTAAAAATTTTGGTAATAAGTGTTTTAAATGCGGGGAGGCTGGACATATTTCTAGTGGTTGTCATCTTCGTAAGAGTGCTAAGGTGGTAACTAATGTTGATGATGATGATGATGTATTGGAAGAGTACACTCATGACCCTAATGTTGAAGAGGATGAAGAAGGCACTCATGAGTCTTTCGTTGTTCGTCGGCTTATGTTTTCAGCGCCTACTACTCTCTTGAGAGGCACAATATTTTTCGCACAAAGGGGACAGTCAATGGGGTGATGGCTAATATTATCATTGATAGTGGAAGCAGCGAAAATTTGGTGGCAAGGGGATTGGTTAATTCTCTCAAGCAAATGGCATTGACTCCCTACGTTGTTGAGTGGATCAATGCAAATGGCATTTTTAAGGTAACACAACAATGTATTGTTCCTGTTTCGATTGGTAATTATAAGGATGAAATTACTTGCGATATTGTGGATATGAGTGCTTGTCAGTTATTACTTGGGAGGCCTTTGCACTTTGATGTGGGTTCTATGCATTGTGGCCGAAGTAATGTGGTTAGTTTTATGAATGATGGTGCTCGGTATACTCTATGCCCATTGAAAGATAATAAGAGGCGTGCTCGCGATGGCATGGGTAGAGGGATCATATCCTTTTGTGCTCCACATTTTATTTTTTCAGGTACATGGTGTGATCATGTTGGGCATTCAAGTGCGTTTAAGTTTAAGCAGTTGATCAAGGGGAGGAAGGGGCGGATGGTCAACAATGGAGGGTCAACGACTACAAAGTCAAGTTCTTTTTATAAAGGCCCGGATTCGGGGACGAATCCTCTTCAAGTGAGGGTATATGATGTAGCAAGAACCAGCACCAAGAACAAGGGCACGGGACAGGATTCTGGAAAATTGCTCAGGTCACGACTCGTGACAACAGGCACGAGTCGTGACGAAATTCAGCATGAGTGATAAAATTGGGACGAGTCTTTTCACGAGTGGAAGGGCGTGGGCACGATTCGTGACGAGAAGCACGAGTCGTGCTGGTGACGGAAAATCAAATCTGGTGTTTCCTTTTTCTGGTTTTTGACGATTTAATTTTGATTTTTTTGTCTTTTCCTTTTCCAAGTTGTTTTAGGGTTGTGTTTAGGGTATAAATACTCTCTTTATTTGTTTGTTTTGGAGACATTGATTTATTAAAATTTTAATTGAATGCTTTGCAATTTGGGTTTTCCCTTTAAGTCTTAATTGACTTGCAGAAGACTCTCACAAGAAATTCTTGTTGGAGTTCTTTAAATTTCTTATAAAGGTTCTCATCTTCTTGGTGTTTACCTCTTCAAACCCTAATTCAATTGTTGATTCAATTCGAATGGGTCAAATATTTGTTGATTCAATTATTTGCCTATTTTTTTATTTCCGCTGCAACACGTTTACATCAGGGATTGAGGAATATTCTGGATTGATCCGACCGTCCATAAATTTATAATCAATTTATGTCATATCTTAATAAAAGTGAAGACGCTTAAAGAAAATCGCGCCCTTCATAATAGATCCTACGATCATCGCGACTGTTACGTAGTCTGGTGTCACGTATATCATGGTTTGAATGGGGAGTAAATGCAGGATTTGGAAGGATCGGGAGACTGGTGGCTCGTGTTGCTCTTCAAAGCGATGATGTGGAGCTTGTCGCCGTTAATGTTAATGATCCTTTCATTAGAGCATCTTTACTCATATCACTTCATTCCCATCCCTCTCTCCTCCACCTCAGCTCCACGTCATCAATTATTAAAAACACAACTTCAAACAATTTTATCCCCATTCATGACAAAAGTCATCAGTTTCTCTCTCCTACTTTTTATTAATAATTATAGTTTTTTCAATATTTTTGTATTTTTATTATTTTTTATATGTTAATTGCAATATGTGTAAAAAAAAAAAAAAATTCAAAAATATGACACGTGTCACCAGCTAATTGGTCGAAAAAAAAACAAAAAAACACATGCAACGCCGTGAAGTGTGGCTACTGGCAACATCAAAATTGTAAAAGTCATCCATGACTTTTAGAAAGTCACGAATGTAGGATGTTATCCTTGCCACCTAGCCCATGACGTTAATGTTGTGCCATGATTGTAGATGGCCTTACAACCGATTACATGGTACTTCTTCTTCTTCTTGCATTGTTCTTGATCTTTATATATGTAGTATCAAACTCGTTTTTTTACTTTTCTTTTCTAACACATCCTTCTTTTCTTCGTTGTGAAGACTTATATGTTCAAATACGACACTGTCCACGAGCAATGGAAGCAGGCCGAGCTCAAGGTCAAAGACTCCCAGACTCTTCTCTTTGGTGACAGCCCTCTCTCTCTCTCTCTCCCTCTCTCCCCCTGTGTGTGTGTGTGTGTATATGTATATGTATGTGCGTGCGTATATGTATGTGTGTGCGCGTGCATTGTATGCTTCAACGCACGAGTAATGTGTCTCACCTGAATGTTTTTTTCGGTGAATGTGGACAGGTTATTAATGACAAATTCGGCATTGTTGAGGGTCTTATTTATGACAACTGTTCACTCCATCACCGGTGAGTGAGCGTATCTATCGCCGTTGATAACCCTCCTCTACGTTTTTTGAGTATCTAACGTGTGTGTGTGTGCAGCGACGCAGAAGACTGTTGACGGTCCATCAATGAAGGATTGGAGAGGTGGAAGAGCGGCTTCTTTCAACATCATTCCGAGCAGTACTGGAGCAGCCAAGGCTGTTGGGAAAGTCCTGCCTGCACTTAACGGAAAGTTAACAGGGATGGCGTTTCGTGTTCCTACAGTTGATGTCTCCGTAGTTGATCTCACTGCCAGGCTCGAGAAGGCTGCATCTTACGGCGAGATCAAAGCTGCTATCAAGCAAGGACAAAAGTTTTCTCTAGACTTCCCTTAAATTGTGGCTTGACAAGAGCGTTAAAAAAATCGTTAAAAGCAGGTATCCCTATTTTCTCGAATCCCCATTTTGACTGATATCTATCGGTGTTCGTTGGCATTTTATCTGTCAGTACACTATCAACTGCAACTGTTTCTCTATGCATCAACAGGTCGAGCATTTTCAATGCCAAGGCTGGGATTGCTTTGAATGGGAACTTTGTGAAGGTTGTTTCTAGGTACGACAATGAATGGGGTTATAAAGGTATGTTTTCTTCTTGAACATGTTTTCTGTATGTACGGAACAATGGCCTGCTCTAAAACCCTAATGTGGCTGGTTTGCGATGCAGTAACCGCGTGGTTGACCTGATCAGGCACATGGGATACACAATATAAGCTGTTTTCGCACCTAGTGGAAGCCGAGGCAACTGCATTTGTTTAACTAGCATAATGCGGTTCAGGCTCCAGTTGGCCTTTTCTATTTTCTCTACACATTCTAATTTACTCGTTCCTTTTCCCTGTTTGTAACGAACACTTCGCTCAAGAAGTGACTCGTGGAAAGGAAAAACAAAATTATAAATGAAACAAACAGCTGTTTTGGGATAAATGCAGTACTTACTTTTCCGGGTTCGACGACCAACGACAAGGCAAAATATTTGCTCTAGTTATTTTCATGGAACTCACAAAGTCTCCCCCGTGATCTAGCATTTGATACACGTAAATGTTCAAACATAGTCTAAAATGTGCAGGGATAAGTAGTAGAAGGTGTTACGCAAAGAAGACAGTAAGTAGTAGGAAACCAGGCAACAACAGCAATCACCAAGTAGTTAGATCTGAAAGCAAAAAAGAAAAAAAGGAGCCTGTCAGAATTATTTCAGCTTAATTGGAAGCAAATAAGCAATATTGCCATTCCCAGTTACATGGCTACATATCAAAAAACGAGGCAGAACTATTTTCGGAATGTGCCTATGGTCAAGAGTTAAGCAAAATCAAGTAGACAACATTAAAACCCATCTCAAAACCCGACAAAGTATCCCAATAGAGAAGAAAACTTGACCACATATAATTAACCATAATTATAGATGGGCATGATCCATGAATACATTACAGTTAGTCGAGCCCAAATTTCATCAAAATGTGATTGCTTAAACATCAAATCAAATAGCTTGTGGTGCCGAAGATGACACACGTTTCAAATAGATTAGTATGAAAATGGGATAACCATCGTATTCAATAATTGAAAACAAAATACGAAAACGACCATCTTGTTAGCCAAATCTAATGCGTTAAGATTATTTACTGAAGATATTAATTTGAGTTGCTCTAAATCTTTAGCAGCTCTTCAGAAAGTATATCCCAAGAGAATATATTTTCACCAAGAGAAGATTGATCAAAGAGGCATGAGTAATGTGCTATAAGTCTATAACAGCTGCAGAGTCTCACAAAGTCCTATTAAACCAAGTTTATACTACCCCTTCAGGTATAACCAACATAAATAACCACTCTAAATTGGTAATTAAATAAATTAAGTATATGAGCATTGAGAACTTAGTTGCATACAGACAGAGCGGTGGCCCAATGAACATATGAATAGGTGGCCCAATGAACATATGAATAGGTTTATACTAGGAATACATATTTTTGCATCTATAGATACTTTAAGGAAGCAATGACATATAAAAAGTGAATATAATATGCCTATTTTGTGAAAAATCAATGTATATAGGGGTCTTATGCTCTTATGATTCTAAAACGGATCACCCCAAAGCTTCTACCTGCATACGAGCTTCTTATTTCATGGGGATAGTCTTAAGGAATGATGCATACCGACAAGATGCAGGTGAACAACATGAGATTTTCCATATCAATTATCAAGTATTTCAGATATAGATCTAACTTCTGAGGAGAGCAATAACTAACAAATCCATGAAAATGACCAAAGTACTCATACACTGTTCGCTCATTGCAGACAGCTGGCTTACAATCAGCGACGAAGCCAGGATTTTCATTGAAGATGCAGTGTTAAACTAACCTATTGCACTTTATTCAGCCTCACCCACCATTACAATCCAATTTTCATATCTAAAGGGAAAAAAGTTCATGCCAAAAACCACTATGTTTTTAGACCTTCGTCACAAGCTAGAGACCATCCCAAATAGCATGCTTGTAGTTACAATTTAAATACCAGAATTTATATATAGTACCAGAGTGCATTGTGAGTCTCACTCTCCAAATCTTAGAAGCCTTATAGCAAGTAGCTACTAGCTAGTAGCTAGTAGCTCACAGTAAACTGGTAAAATTAGAAGGTCAAGTGCACAATTATATCCATCTTGTGAAACACATTAACACCAAAGAGTGTGGTGATCTGATTGTATTTTCAATGATAATAAAAATTAGGATTTCTGATTTAAAAACATAGGGTCGTAGATTAACAATTTCATATGGTATCTTAATCCCTCACCATTGTTCAAAGGATTTTTTAGACAGATGTATATGTCGTGCGCATTCATTTCCAATCTTTGTTAATAGTCTTCAAAAAGTTAATGGACCACTATCAAAACACGACCAGACTTACGCCGAAAATCTAACAGCAAAATAGCCCAAAAGCATCTACAATTAGCAGAAATGGACGACAAGAATCTCTATGTAGATGACAATGCTGCAACGGACATTGATTGAATGAAAACACACCAATGTTGGATGTATGATGTATCCAATAGTCGATATAGAGTTCATTCCCATATTGGTTAGCTGAGTTCAAAACAATGGTCCTATATGTAACCTGTCTCAATCTTACACATAGTGCAAGCACAAGAAGCATAGGTAACTAAGATTACTAAAATCGCCAACGGCAGAAGATATAAGCAAAGAGTTAAAACCTACAAATATATAATCAACATAAAATCTAGCAGAGGTAAGATCAATAGATTTACCCATTCAGCGTGTAGGATTGATCCCTAGAAGCAAATTGCTTCCAGAGTTGGGCAGGTACATGACATTACCACTCTTGGCCAAAGTTGAAGCGATCTCCCGAGAAGCTTCAATTCTCCTCAGCTCAATCAATCCATTCCCAGCAGCTTGAGTGGCATCAGATATCAACTTAGCAGACTCACTCTCTCCCTCAGCCCTAATGACCGCAGCCCTCATCTCCTGCTGAGATTTTGCCACCACAAACTTAGACCTCTCCGCCTCCTGCTGCGCCACCTGCTTAGCTTCAACGGCCTTGGAGAACTCCGCGCCGTAAGAGAGATGGGTGATGGCCACGTCGTCGAGCACAATGTTGAAGTCCTTGGCTCGTCCGATGAGGCTCTCCTTCACCAGCTTGGAGACGGTTGGACGTTCTGTCAACAGCTGATCCGCGTTGAACTGAGCGACAACAGCCTTCAACACCTCGTTACCGATCGACGGGAGGACCTTCTCATCGTACTCGAGACCAAGCGTCTTGAAAATGGCGGGAAGCTTGGTAACCTCCGGTCGGGAGAGGACACGGAGGGTTAGGTTAACCATCTGGAGATCCTTGGTACCGGAAATGGAAGAGAATGTGTGGGGACGGGTACGGATGTCGAAGATGTAGGGTTTCTGGAGCCAAGGAATGAGGAAATGAGTACCTTCGCCGACAGTATCGTCGATTACTCCACGGAATCGGTCGAAGAGGACGGCGCGTTGGCCACCGTCGACAGTGTAGAGAGCGGAATTGACGACGGTGGCACCGAGACCGAGACCGAAGGCGGCACGGGCGAGATTGGTTAGGAATGAAACGGCGGCCTGATTGTTGGCCATTTTGGATCGCCGGAGAGATGATTTTTTTTAGGAGAAGGTTGGAGAGGGTTTTAGAAATTGGGTAAGAAATGAAAGAGACGTGGGGGTTTTGGTAGATGGGCTTGGTTTGTTGCACAAGTCAGTTCATTAAATGGGCCTTTGGAGAGATGTTTTCAATTTTTCGGCCCAGAGATAAAGCCCGAGTATTAGATATTTTATTGATAGATTGATTATACACAGCGAGTCCGGTGATTGGGCGAATTTTTTTTTCTACAAAAACTAACATTATGTAATAATGAATCAATTTTTTTGCTCACGATATTTTTATAATTAAAAATAAATTAAAACTAGTTATTTTATTTTATAAATTAATGATTTAAATTATTTTTTTATTAGTCTACGTAAAAATAAAATTTATTTTTTATTTTATTATTGTAGTTGCATTTATAATTTAACACTCATAAATAAATGTTCTTCAACCTAAACTTCAACCTAAACCACGCATGCAATTGTTGTGAATTTTCATACAATTGTTGTGACTCACGTCGAACATCTAGTTCGTTGTATCTGCTCCTCTTTCGTCTAGTTGTTTCATCGTAAATTGTGACAAACAAGTTTACTAATTTCGCCATCCTACCCTACCGAGCTTGAAGCATAGATAAAATTATTTTACCTCATTATGATGGCTTTTATTGCTGGACCGTATCGTATGTTGCATTTATAGTATCCCACAACTTTTCATGTACGTACTAATAAGAGCTTTATCTTCTGTGAATTTTCAGGCAATTTTTTTTTTGGAGCTCCTTGCCTTTCACGTACAATATCTTCTTCGCCTACTTCGTCTTCCTCTTACGTCTTTAGAACAAATTTAGTGTTCTATGATTCTGTACACAGAAGCTTTGAAATGGCATCGAGCCATAAAATGTTTGAGTGTTTAGTGAAGAAGTGAAATCATGCGGTGAGTTTTGGGAAAAGTTGAGAGGGTTTGAGCTTTTTTTGGGGTAGTTTTGCAAATTGTTTTGAAATTAAATGATCACAAAATTTGGATCGATAGCCACCATTTTCTCAAGTCAAACTTGATTATCATATCTGAATTTGTTTCTGTAATCAAAAACTCAAATGATATTTTTTTTAACTTAAGTTTAGAGAGAGGAAGTATGAAAGAGGGGGTATGAATAATCTATACAATATTTAGCTCTATTTATAGGGGGCAAAATATTTTGCATAAACGACAGTGTTTGAGGTCAATCAAGATTAAACTTAAATATTTAATCGATTTTTGAATCACTCGTAGATTCGCTTATGCTTCGGCTTAAAATATAAGCAAAACAGTTTAGCTTAGAGGTTTTAGCGAAAACCATAAAATCAATCAATTTTCGTTTAGGAATTTTTATCGATAAGACCTTGAGATATGGTGGAATTTATCTATAAAAACAATACATTTTGAATTCTACCTTAGGATCCAAGAGTTGAAATAAAAACGTCCGTAGAGTCCCTGACTCTATTTATAACAATTTAAATGACCAAACTGCCCCCTCTTCATTCTCTTTCTCCCTCTCCGCGCAAGAGAGGACGTCGTTGAAGCTTGGCCGATGTAACAACTCTTTACTTGCATCGGAGCTAGATTCATCAGATATTTCTAGGTTTGCCGGATATGAGATGCTATCGGAGTCGATGCGGTTCACGACGGAGCCTAGCAGCGATAGCTTTGGACGGCAGCAGCGGAGGAACAGAGCTTGGGGATTTTAACCAAGGTGTTCTCCTTTCGTAAAATCGACGGCGGTGACGATAATTTTGGATGGAGGGAATCAGCGGAGAAGACAGTGAAGCCACCACAAGTGGCGGAGGTGGCAGAGAAGAAGAAAACGCAGTCTTCGTGGATGCCGAACTTCCTTTCGCTCCCTACCTTCCCAGTTCATCTTCCTTCTCCATCTCCTTCTACAATCCAATTTCTATTATACAACCCCCAAATCCCTTGTCAAATTGATGCCCTAATGTCTTCAACTGTTGCGCAATTCTAGATTCCTATCTGGGGTTGGGTCTGATGGATGCTCATACTTACAAGTCAGAATCAATTGATGATGTTAGAGTTGAGTACCCTCGAATTCATCTTCACGATTATCAACCCAATTTCTTCCCCAATACGGTAATCAACCCCTGTATTATTATTTTTCCTATAAAACGACCTTATGTGAATATTCATCCTATAAAGTTTAGATTTAGAAGTTACTCAAGTATGCATCTAACAAGTCTTGTCTTAAGTTTCAATTTTCTGGGGGAAGGTTCGCATGAAATAGACTCCAAGGATTTTTCATATGACAAACATCTCATTATTGTTGGATAGTAATTGAAATCAGTTTGTGAGTATGATTTGGTTTATCATTTATCCTCCTCTCCCTCCACCCCACCTCTCCCCCCACCTTCCTATTTCTCTCTGTCATTTTCTTATTGTTTCCACTTTGATTCGGATTAATAGAACCTATGGAAAACATATGGAGTTGTTGTGGCGATTGAAAATTCTATGCTTTCCTAAATCATCTGTTCGGTTTACACCTGAGCCATTCGTTTATTCAGGAAGCTATAATCTGCAGAAAAATCGGTTTGTTGATATGAGTTTATTTCTGAGGGAGTTTAAAATTGAGCCCTGGATGTTGTAACCTCATCTCAGTAGCAGTTCTTGAATATTGATTCTTACATGGGCTAAAATCATCATCAAGACTAGAAAGGAATTATACTGATGCCAACTTACTTTTGAGAAAGAAAGCACCTTTTCTGCTTGCATTGAAGAACAAACACATGAATTGACATCTATATTATCCTTCTTTTCTAAAGCTAAAGTCTCCTCATTTCCTCCCACTTGCGGTTCAAAAAAATGCAAAAGCGAAAGAACGAAGTTGTTGACTCACTAGCTTGCACCTTTTCAGTTTGTACATTAAATAACTAGAGGTTCTGAGTTGGATGTCTAATACATTTTTCTATCCATCTGATTAACATTTGATATTCGATATTGTTAGTTGGGAGCTTCTATCCTTCCGACCTCTAATTTAAATGTTAACTTATGCATGATGTAGTTTGAATTTTCCTTCATGATTGAGTTTTATCTTCAATGTTGACTGATGAATGCTTTGCCACAGGATTTGCAATTTCTCCTTGCACATGATTTACAATTTCTCCTCCGGTGAAAAGCCTCAGGACAAATATACTACTCTTATAGGTTAGTTCTAGGGTTACAGTGTGTAAATAAGATACTTTGTAGATAAATGGCATCAAAGTGGGTGGGTTAAAGTTTCTGAAAATCGATGGGAATGTGGGTTCATGCTTATGTTTTGAGAAAGTTTGACACTGATTTGGCTAATGATGTTTTTGGTGAATAATGCTTTGCTCAATATTTCTCATGAAACTTGGACACAAGTTTTGGTGTAAATAACTGTGAATTCTATTTCACAGTTATTTAAATAATTGTGCAATAGAATTTGTTTATGTTATAACTGTGTTGGTTTATGTTATAAACTGAGAATTCTATTTCACATTAATATTTTATAGATTTTCACAGTTGTGTATCCTTATGCATTGTTTGTGAAATAACTGTGATGTGTATTTCACATTTTTATATAACTATGAAATAGAGTTTTCAGTTTATAAATGTGAAAACCATTATACAGTTATACTCATCAAAACTGTGAAAAAGGATTCTCAGTTTATAAATGTGAAATGGTTTGGTTTGGTTTATGAATGTGAAATGGTTTGGTTTTTGAATGTGAAATGGTTTGGTTTATGAATGTCAAATGGTTTACCCGTTATTTATCTGTTATTCATGATTGTTTGTGTACAACTGTGAGGTCAATTTCTCAGTTATGATTGTTGAGGTCAATTTCTCAGTTATTGTGCATAACTGTGTGATAGATTTCACTGTTTTTATGTCATTCTTTTATAGAACAACAATGAGGTCTATTTCATAGTTGTTGGTTGTGATATGAATAACTGTGAAATGTTTTTCACACTTCTAAAACTGTGAGGTCAGTTTCACAGTTATTTATGAATGTGAAATAGAATTCTCAGTTTATAATTGTGAAAACCATTATACAGTTATACTCATCAAAACTGTGAAATGGACTTCTCAGTTTATATAACTGTGAAATAAAATTCTCAGTTTATAAATGTGAAAATCATTATACAGTTATTTAACTGTGAAATAGAATTCTATTTCACAGTTTATATAACTGTAAAATAGACTTCTCAGTTTATAAATGTGAAAACCATTATACAATTATTTATATCAAAACTGAGAAATAGACTTCTAAATTTATAAATGTGAAAATCATTATACAGTTATTTTCATCAAAACTGTGAAATGAACTTCTCAGTTTATAAATGTGAAAACCATTATACAGTTATTTTCATTAAAGCTGTGAAATACACTTCTCAGTTTATAAATGTGAAAATTATTATACAGTTATACTCATGTGAACAAATGATAAATGATTTTCTCAGATTTTTACAAGTGAAAAATAATTGTTTTATGTATAAATTTTGAAATATATGATAAGTAATGACTTTAGCCGAACTTAAAAATGGAATTTCCATCGAAATTAGGAATCCTTTTGAATTGGTAAGTAATGGCTTTACAGCCGTCACTGTAGTTCACATATAGTACTAGTCACTTTTTCATGGTTCTTTTAAAAGTGCTGCACGTTAGACCAAGGGTAAGGGCAAGGATGTCCAAAAATTACCTAGGGGCTTTTTGGTTAGTTTTAAAAATGTATGTATTTATTGGTTGTTTAGCTTTGGATGAAGGATGTATTGGTCAAAGCCTCATTCATTTATCTATTTATAAAGATTTTATTTGGTAAGCGAAAATTCACTAATCATTTCACATGATCTAACTAAACGGGCTAAAACCTGGAAATCCAGATAGATTGTTTTAGACCGTTCGAATCAGATAAGTTGGTACTCAATGTAGTGGTGGGATACTGTAGAATGAAGAAAAATAGTGACAATCAAAACTCTTTTAAAAAAATATGTGATAATAATAATAATAATAATAATAATAATAATAATAATAATAATAATAATAATAATAATAATAATAATAATAATAATAATAATAATAATAATAAATGATGATGCCAAAAATGTTCGTATCAGCTTTAATCCAGCGGTAGGTTGTATCATTTATAATTGAATAGACTGGAAAAAAAAAGAACAAACACGTAAAATAAGTTGCGACTTCACCGGCGAAGGCCCTCCGGCGTGAGAGTAAGTATTTATGTTTAGATAGAGAAATCAATTGACAAAATTTTAGAGTAAAAAATGTCTTTACCAAAATAATGTGAATTATAGCTTGTATATATAAGCATAGTATTGTAGAATTCTTGTTGAATAAGAAAGCGTGTGAGATAAGGTTATAATACTAGAAGAATTATGCATGTTCACAGTCCTTATTTGAGTAGGATTAGACAACATATTCTGCACATGCGCCTTGGAGGAGATCTACTCGGCATACGATGCTTGGTCGGCCTGATTTAATGCCGAGGAAGTGGAGAGTAAGGATATAGAAGCCCATTTCCTTACTTTATTGATGACGAGGAGGGAGCTCCTCGTCCTTGGATAAGACCTTGATCGATCTTGTTGAATGTCTTGCTCGGAATATGATATGATGTCTGGTCGGTATGTATAATTGTTGTGCATTAGTCATTATTCGCTCTGATATTTTTAGGTCGAAATAGTGGGAATGACGAGTAAGTAAGACGAGCAAAGGTAAGGAAGGCCCACTCCCTTTGTCGTGATTGAGACTTGTATAGATTATGTTTTGACCTCAATACAATGAGCTTTGCTCGACCCTGATTCACGTTCGTACCTCATTTTATATCGTTAAATAAATATGAAGCTCCTGAATGAAATTAATTTAACATTGTAATCTCTTTATTTTAAAATAAATATTACATTAACTTAATTTTTTTTCAATTGTACAATTTGTAATATATTAAAATTATATGAAAATTCTTTTTTATTTAAAAATAAAATATGTATTTAATACAAATTAAAAACAAAAAAAAATAAATAATTATTAGTATGCTTTATTGTGGGACGAAATGAGTAGTATCCAATGACCTCGACGCATGTGTTCTGTGTTGCATTTCCATACTCTTTTGCTCTGAAATGTTATTCTCATTTTTTATTGTTATTATAAGTGTTGCTTTTAATGTCATATACTTCCTCCGTTTTCTACCTAATTGCACACTTTAACTATTTTATGATATTTGATCATACAACTATGAGAAATTGATATATTATAATTAAATTTTAAAACTTTTAATTGTTAGTATTGTTAGTAATAAATAAATAACAACTATTAAAATTTCATCAAAATGTTTTAATTTCTCGTTATTGTATGATCAAATTTCATAAAAAAATCAAACTGTGCATTTAGGTTGGGGACGGAGGGAGTAATTAACTTGGTAACAAATTATGGGATTAGTCAAAGGGCAAATTGGTAATTCCTGTTACAACACCGAGGGGGTGACCGCGCCAGACAAGGGGCGCGACCGCTCGGTTTCTCTGGAAATTTGGGGCGATAGCGCGCCAGAACGGGGCGATCGAGCTGTGAGCATCCCAACCCGGAACCTAACACGTGTTCCGAGCTTGAGAAGCCCAAACTAAGAAAACCCATTTTACTCTTTATAAAAACTTTTATTTCACCTTACAAGAAAACCAATTCTCAAACTGCCAAGATAAATCAACTAATAATATCTCCACTTGGAGGAATTTCAACAACAACTTCAACAAACCATAATCTGATCAATTACATCGAAAAACCCCAAATAACTTTGTTTTACAAAAGAGTTTTATATACAACTTTCCAAAAGAGTAATACTTAATAATACTCCCAGACAACCTACTCATGTACATAACCTGACAAGTTCCAAAAGTAAAAGTCCACACTCTTATTCCCGGCCTCACTGGTTCAGGTCACCTGTCTCAGCACGATCTAAAACAGTAAAGGGGAAGGGGTGAGAATAAATCTCAATAAGCTATTATGAATGCAGCAAGATGCCAAACAAGATGCAACACATAGCATGGTTACACATAACACATTATGAAAGCGGTAAACACCTTACGTTACCTCATTTTACCTTTCCCGTCTGAACAATATGTCGTACAACGTGGGAGTAAAACTCCGCTCTTTGGTGAACTGCCCCCATGCACATTCACCGCTTATAGGACTCATACTCCAGAGATTCATATAAGGAAAGAAAATACTTATATGACTCTTCATTCAGAGTACCATATAATAACACCGCTATCTGTAAGGCTTTTGGCTTAATACAGAAGCATTCCACCTAACTCCAATAAATCGCAGCTATCTGTAAGGCTTTTGGCTCAATACAGAAGCATGCAAACCCACTCTGTGGCCACAGAGGGGACGGTCACAGGTATAATGATCTTCAATCACTTATAGAACAATTCCATAATTGATTGTATCCCATTATACCCCCGAATCTCATATAATATAAACACGTTCAAGCACATAATAGATACTTGAAATAAAATCCACCAAAGGGATAAGAATATAACAACATGAAAATGTATACTCATGTTAAATCAATACTATAGTGCAACATTCATTTAATACACTATGCATAATACCATCAATGAATATGAATCCAAGTAAGGTAACAATATAACTAATAACTCCACACTTGAGATACAATATAACAACATGCCAAATAATCCACAATTGGGATACAATACAACGATGTGATACATATACACTTCTAACTAACCCAATAGTGTAACTTATAGCTTCTACACTATTCAAACTAACCACCAAGGATATGGGAGCAAGTAAGGCCACCATGTACCATTCCTACGTAGTCATTATGCAACTATGCATAGCCTCTATAAAGGTCCAAGTTCCATTTACCAAGTTGGAGTCACATTGATTAAGTTGCCAAACAAGGCTGTCAAGCATTTTCTAGTGTCTTTATGAGTACAGGTTAATTAGGTGAAAAATGGTGGATTAAAGTGAAGAAAGGGAGAAAAAGTGGAACGGAATGGAGCGGAGACCTTTTGAGAATAAAAAGGACTTGCACGGTATTTTAAGAAATCAAAGGTTCAATTTGCTGGAGGACCTAAAGGGAATTAAGGAAGAAAATGGATCAATGCTGAAAATCAGGGCGGGCGCGCACCTAAAAGTGACCAGAGTGAAAGCGGGCGCGCACCCGGTCTCAGTGGGCGTGCGCCCGGTATGTGCGAAGAAAGGCACCCAGAATTCAGATTTTAGCAGAAACATCAGCAACCCAACCAGGATAACCCCAAACCAAGATCCCTCTGTGTTGTGAACATAAAAGGGGTTACTAATCTTCCCTAATCTCATAATAAATCATTTAAACCCAAGTAGTATAGAGCTAGACCACTTACAACTTGATTAACTCACCCATCACACTACCACATTTCATGTTTAATATTCCTACTTCAACTTAAACCATACTCTTACACTCTTTATCAACTTCCATGAACAACAACATTATTCTAGATCATTACTCCATTTCTCAATTCCAAGAAGGTGTCCTAACACCCAAACAACAATTATAACAACAATATCAACATCAAATATTTCATGAGCATGTAATTGAAGGAAAAATCATAATAACTCACATCATTAAAAGCATACCAAATCCTTTTCTACTTCTTTTTACCCAATTGAGATATATTCAAAACGTTCTCCCAAATCAAAGTAAGATGGACATAACCACATACGATAACTCCATTAAAGTCATTAACATCTTACACTCCTTATACCCTCATTCTTTCAACTTAGACCCCCCATCTCATAACTAAAAATCAATTCAACCTTAAATAACCCATTTTACTCAAATAACATTATTCAAAATACCAAAATTCTTTTTCTTTTCACAAAATATTCATTAACACATAAAATGAGCAATTATTAGACGAAAGTCATAATAACTTACAAAAATGACGTGAAATAAATTATTTATCTTCCGGGCTTGATTCGCTCCCCTCGCCGCCACAAACAAGAAAGTACAAACGGATCTTCAAATGGGAGGGAATTGAATTTGCTATGAATTTTGGAAGGAAAGGTTCATGAATGGATTTCCATGGAGATTTTGGGGAGGTTAAGGAGAAGATGAAGATGATGGAATGGGGAGGTATGGGAGGTATGGCTCCTCCTTGACTAATTTAAAGGGGAAATTATTCCACTTTCCATTTAAGTCCCCCAAAGTTTAAGGCAAAGCAACTACCACCTACACTTCAAATCTTTACACAACACACCTCACCCACTCATACTATTTTATTTAATTTCAATTATTATAACTTCACCAAAATACTTTATCTTATTTTCAATTAAATCCTAAGGCTTTAAAGTTATTTCAAAATCAACCTAACCATTCCTAAAAATCAAAGACATAAAGTGAGCACTTAAAGCCAACAATTAACATAACATGCATATAATAGGATGCTAAATTAGTGCATAGGGTTAGGATCGTTACACGAGCGGTGTCTGAACTGGGCCTGATCAGCGATAGAATTGGTACATGATTAGAAAACCCTGCAGGGTTAGAAATATGCAATATAATTAAGCCTTATTACCTAGCAGTTTTTTAGGGTTGTAATTTCTAGTGTGATTAGAGATCAATAATTATAGGGGTTGCAAGGATTTTATTGTCTCTCTGTTTCTTTATATCTATGGTTTGCACAGTTGTGAATTCTTGTGATTAAGAATTCGTGCATTAGATTAGAGATTGTATTTGGTGATTGTCGATTGATAATAATATTCTTGCCCTGTACCCGTGTATATAGCCAAGTTGGTGAACCAAGTATTTCGTTGTGTTGTGTGATTGATTTATTTTATGTTTTCTACACAGATCTGTTACAACAAACTGGTATCAGAGTCGGTCAAGTTGAGAAAGGTCTAGGGTTGTTCCGCTGCAGAAGAAGATGAGATCAATAATTGAATCACCAGTTGACAAGTTCAATGGGAAGAATCATTTTTCTATCTGGCAGTTCAAGATGAAGGCCGTGTTAAGAGACAAGGGTTTGTGGGCTATGGTGGCTGCTGCAATCATGAATCATCATCGTCAGGATTCAAAGGGCAAAGCGGTAGCAGGTTCCATAAGTGATGTAGTGGCTGCAACAGAACAGGGTTCATGGAAAGCAGCTGAGAAGGAAGCAGCAGATCTGATCGCGATAGATGAGAGATCCCACTCTAAAATCATCAGGTGCTTAGATGATGATGTTTTGGCGGGTATTGCAGATACTGATTCCGGAGGTGCTATATGGTTTGCGTTGGAAGATATGTATCTGACACGATCATCAACAAGTTGTATCTGAAGCAGAAATTGTATTCTCTACAAATGATGGAAGGCACGCCCATTAGGGATCATATAGATCGATTCAATCTTTATTACTTGAATTGCGCAATATTGATGTTAAGGTTGAAAATGAGGATGTTGCTTATATGTTGTGTGTATCCTTACCACTGTCATATGTGGAATTTTTGAATTCCTGCATTAATGGTAAGGATACGGTTACTCTGGAATAGGTTAAGAATAATCTCAATACCAGAGATCTATGCCGCAAGACTAGCGATTTATCTACAGAATCTCAATCAGTAGGGTTGGTTGCAGAACGCAATATGGGACAAGTTAGGAGAAACAAGGTTTTTTATAAAAATGGGTCCAAGACCTGTAGATGTCTGCAATTACTGCAATGAAAAGGGGCATTGAAAACGTGAATGTCACAGATTGAATAACAACGAGCAATTTTGGTATACTGCAGCTATGCCAGAAGACGATGAGCAGGACTATGCCCTAGTAACCGAAGAAGACAAAAGTATGATAGATACATGGATTCTTGATTCTGAAACTTCTTATCAAATGTGTTCGCGAAGGGAAATGTTTGCAACGTACGAGGAGACGGAAGGTGGAGATGTTTATATTGCTAATTATTTTTTCTACAAGATAGTTGGCATGGGTTTTATTAGGGTGCGAATTTTGGATGGTAAGTTTTGTACATTGAATAAGGTCAGACATGTTCCTGAAGTAACAAAAAGTCTGATATCGATTAGTTGGCTAGAAAAGATGAAATAGAGTTTTAAAGGTGAAGGTGAAGCAGTAAATGTCTACAAAAATTCCAATATAATTTTGAAAGGTGTAAAACCAGGTTTATTGTACATACTCCATGATTCTACGTTTTGATTAATTTAAAATATTATTTCTGAGACAGAGAAAGTACGGAGTATTAACTTTCTAAACTTTGTGGATAAGATAGAACCTAATTATCTTTCATTTCTCTTTCTCTTCTTCATTCATTAATTAAGGAAAAAATAATTAATTTATTTTTTCAACCCCAATGGCGAAGACACACAAACACAAACACCCCCCCCCCCCCCACACACACACACACCCATCCACCCACCTTCCAAAAATAATTATAAATGAGGTTTGATGGACCTTTTAATTTTAAAAAATGTAATTTAATATTTTTAAATTTATAATTTTATGAGTTAGTCTTATAAAAAAATGCATTTTTTTCTAAACTTAAAAAAAAAATGCATTTTTTTTCTAAACTTAAGGAAAAATCATTTTTACGTTGACACTTAATAATAAATGAACTGAAACTATTAACGCTGACATTTTTTTATACTAATACTGACACTTTTTTATCCTATACTGACACTTTTTTATACTGATATTTAATAATATATGCACTGATACTATTCACACTGGCATTTGTTTACACTAACACTGTCACTTTTTACACTAACTGTTAAAATGTGGAGAGGAGTAGGATTATAATTTCTATATTATTTCACTCTCATCTTTTACAATTGTCCAAAACACCTATTTATACTAATTTTAGAGTCCTAATTCTAATAGGAGATACAATCCTATGTATACACAATAATTCTTCTTTGACTAGGATTCTTATTCTAGCTACATATTCTACTTTCCTACTTAATTAAGGAGTCTTCCTAAAATACAAAGCTAACATTAGGAAACAAGTATTTCCTTGCAAACTCGGTCCGCTCCATCGGTCTAGATCCGTTTCACTCGGTCCGATTCATGTCGCTCCATCATATTCTCCAACTCCCCCCCTCAAGTTGGAGGATCTACAACGTAGATACCCAACTTGCCAAATAAAAATTAAAACGTTTAAAAAAAAAAATTCTTTCACTTCGACATGCAACATCTGGGCCAAGTTCTTCCTTTTTCGTGTTGCAGTTCAAGCAACCTCGGGTTCGTCTTTTTTTTTTTTTTTTTTGTTTAAACAACAACAAAAAGTTGTTCCAATATCTGAAGAGTCATCCACATCAGGTCTTCTTTTTCCAATTCTGTGCACAATTTGTGCTCGCACATATCTTCTTTTTCTTCAATCTCCGTTTTTAGAGTGAACGACACTCGATAATCGTTTTTATAGTGGATCATCGTTTTTATAGTGAACGACACTCGATTATCGTTTTTATAGTGGACGACACTCAATCATTGTTTTTATAGTGGACGACACTCAATCATCGTTTTTATAGTGAACGACACTCAATCATCGTTTTTATAGTGGACGACACTCGATTATCGTTTTTATAGTGAACGACACTCAATCATCGTTTTTATAGTGGACGACACTCGATTATCGTTTTTATAGTGAACGACACTCGATTATCGTTTTTATAGTGGACGACATTCAATCATCGTTTTTATAGTGGACGACACTCAATATTTTTTTTTTTTTTCAAGGGATAGTGAAGTTGGTATAATCAAAGGGATAAAGCAACAATCGGAACCCTAGTTTTTATATTGGACGACACCTCAATCATCGTTTTATAGCCGACGACACTCAATCTATCGTTTTTATAGTGAACGACACTCGATTATCGTTTTTATAGTGGACGACACTGATTATCGATTGACTCACTCGATTTTTTTTTTTTTTCAAGAAGGATAGTGAAGTTGGTATAATCAAAGGGATAAAGCAACAATCGGAACCCCAGGTTTTAGGAATTCGTTGCGGAAGAGAAATTTAGATTTTGGATCTAGGCTCTGATACCATGTTAAAATGTGGAGAGGAGTAGGATTATAATTTCTATATTATTTCACTCTCATCTTTTACAATTGTCCAAAACACCTATTTATACTAATTTTAGAGTCCTAATTCTAATAGGAGATACAATCCTATGTATACACAATAATTCTTCTTTGACTAGGATTCTTATTCTAGCTACATATTCTACTTTCCTACTTAATTAAGGAGTCTTCCTAAAATACAAAGCTAACATTAGGAAACAAGTATTTCCTTGCAAACTCGGTCCGCTCCATCGGTCTAGATCCGTTTCACTCGGTCCGATTCATGTCGCTCCATCATATTCTCCAACTCCCCCCCTCAAGTTGGAGGATCTACAACGTAGATACCCAACTTGCCAAATAAAAATTAAAACGTTTAAAAAAAAAAATTCTTTCACTTCGACATGCAACATCCGGGCCAAGTTCTTCCTTTTTCGTGTCATAGTTCAAGCAACCTCGGGTTCGTCTTTTTTTTTTTTTTTTTTTTTTCAACAACAACAAAAATTTGTTCCAATATCCGAAGAGTCATCCACATCGTCTTCTTTTTTCAATTCTGTGCACAATTTGTGCTCGCACATATCTTCTTTTTCTTCAATCTCCGTTTTTAGAGTGAACGACACTCGATAATCGTTTTTATAGTGAACGACACTCGATCATCGTTTTTATAGTGAACGACACTCGATTATCGTTTTTATAGTGGACGACACTCGATTATCGTTTTTATAGTGAACGACACTCAATCATCGTTTTTATAGTGGACGACACTCGATTATCGTTTTTATAGTGAACGACACTCAATCATCATTTTTATAGTGACGACACTCGATTATCGTTTTTATAGTGGACGACACTCGATTATCGTTTTTATAGTGAACGACACTCAATCATCGTTTTTATAGTGGACGACACTCGATTATCGTTTTTATAGTGGACGACACTCGATTATCGTTTTTATAGTGAACGACACTCAATCATCGTTTTTATAGTGGACGACACTCAATCATCGTTTTTATAGTGAACGACACTCGATTATCGTTTTTATAGTGGACGACACTCGATTATCGTTTTTATAGTGGACGACACTCGATTTTTTTTTTTTTTCAAGGGATAGTGAAGTTGGTATAATCAAAGGGATAAAGCAACAATCGGAACCCTAGGTTTTAGGAATTCGTTGCGGAAGAGAAATTTAGATTTTGGATCTAGGCTCTGATACCATGTTAAAATGTGGAGAGGAGTAGGATTATAATTTCTATATTATTTCACTCTCATCTTTTACAATTGTCCAAAACACCTATTTATACTAATTTTAGAGTCCTAATTCTAATAGGAGATACAATCCTATGTATACACAATAATTCTTCTTTGACTAGGATTCTTATTCTAGCTACATATTCTACTTTCCTACTTAATTAAGGAGTCTTCCTAAAATACAAAGCTAACATTAGGAAACAAGTATTTCCTTGCAAACTCGGTCCGCTCCATCGGTCTAGATCCGTTTCACTCGGTCCGATTCATGTCGCTCCATCATATTCTCCAACTCCCCCCCTCAAGTTGGAGGATCTACAACGTAGATACCCAACTTGCCAAATAAAAATTAAAACGTTTAAAAAAAAAAATTCTTTCACTTCGACATGCAACATCTGGGCCAAGTTCTTCCTTTTTCGTGTTGCAGTTCAAGCAACCTCGGGTTCGTCTTTTTTTTTTTTTTTTTTCAACAACAACAAAAATTTGTTCCAATATCTGAAGAGTCATCCACATCAGGTCTTCTTTTTTCAATTCTGTGCACAATTTGTGCTCGCACATATCTTCTTTTTCTTCAATCTCCGTTTTTAGAGTGAACGACACTCGATAATCGTTTTTATAGTGAACGACACTCGATCATCGTTTTTATAGTGAACGACACTCGATTATCGTTTTTATAGTGGACGACACTCGATTATCGTTTTTATAGTGAACGACACTCAATCATCGTTTTTATAGTGGACGACACTCGATTATCGTTTTTATAGTGAACGACACTCAATCATCGTTTTTATAGTGGACGACACTCGATTATCGTTTTTATAGTGGACGACACTCGATTATCGTTTTTATAGTGAACGACACTCAATCATCGTTTTTATAGTGGACGACACTCGATTATCGTTTTTATAGTGGACGACACTCGATTATCGTTTTTATAGTGAACGACACTCAATCATCGTTTTTATAGTGGACGACACTCAATCATCGTTTTTATAGTGAACGACACTCGATTATCGTTTTTATAGTGGACTACACTCGATTATCGTTTTTATAGTGGACGACACTCGATTTTTTTTTTTTTTTTCAAGGGATAGTGAAGTTGGTATAATCAAAGGGATAAAGCAACAATCGGAACCCTAGGTTTTAGGAATTCGTTGCGGAAGAGAAATTTAGATTTTGGATCTAGGCTCTGATACCATGTTAAAATGTGGAGAGGAGTAGGATTATAATTTCTATATTATTTCACTCTCATCTTTTACAATTGTCCAAAACACCTATTTATACTAATTTTAGAGTCCTAATTCTAATAGGAGATACAATCCTATGTATACACAATAATTCTTCTTTGACTAGGATTCTTATTCTAGCTACATATTCTACTTTCCTACTTAATTAAGGAGTCTTCCTAAAATACAAAGCTAACATTAGGAAACAAGTATTTCCTTGCAAACTCGGTCCGCTCCATCGGCCTAGATCCGTTTCACTCGGTCCGATTCATGTCGCTCCATCATATTCTCCAACGCCCCCCCTCAAGTTGGAGGATCTACAACGTAGATACCCAACTTGCCAAATAAAAATTAAAACGTTTAAAAAAAAAAAATTCTTTCACTTCGACATGCAACATCTGGGCCAAGTTCTTCCTTTTTCGTGTTGCAGTTCAAGCAACCTCGGGTTCGTCTTTTTTTTTTTTTTTTTTTTTTTTTTCAACAACAACAAAAATTTGTTCCAATATCTCAAGAGTCATCCACATCGTGTCTTCTTTTTTCAATTCTGTGCACAATTTGTGCTCGCACATATCTTCTTTTTCTTCAATCTCCGTTTTTAGAGTGAACGACACTCGATAATCGTTTTTATAGTGAACGACACTCGATCATCGTTTTTATAGTGAACGACACTCGATTATCGTTTTTATAGTGGACGACACTCGATTATCGTTTTTATAGTGAACGACACTCAATCATCGTTTTTATAGTGGACGACACTCGATTATCGTTTTTATAGTGAACGACACTCAATCATCGTTTTTATAGTGGACGACACTCGATTATCGTTTTTATAGTGGACGACACTCGATTATCGTTTTTATAGTGAACGACACTCAATCATCGTTTTTATAGTGGACGACACTCGATTATCGTTTTTATAGTGGACGACACTCGATTATCGTTTTTATAGTGAACGACACTCAATCATCGTTTTTATAGTGGACGACACTCAATCATCGTTTTTATAGTGAACGACACTCGATTATCGTTTTTATAGTGGACGACACTCGATTATCGTTTTTATAGTGGACGACACTCGATTTTTTTTTTTTTTTCAAGGGATAGTGAAGTTGGTATAATCAAAGGGATAAAGCAACAATCGGAACCCTAGGTTTTAGGAATTCGTGGGAAGAGAAATTTAGATTTTGGATCTAGGCTCTGATACCATGTTAAAATGTGGAGAGGAGTAGGATTATAATTTCTATATTATTTCACTCTCATCTTTTACAATTGTCCAAAACACCTATTTATACTAATTTTAGAGTCCTAATTCTAATAGGAGATACAATCCTATGTATACACAATAATTCTTCTTTGACTAGGATTCTTATTCTAGCTACATATTCTACTTTCCTACTTAATTAAGGAGTCTTCCTAAAATACAAAGCTAACATTAGGAAACAAGTATTTCCTTGCAAACTCGGTCCGCTCCATCGGTCTAGATCCGTTTCACTCGGTCCGATCCATGTCGCTCCATCATATTCTCCAACTCTAACACTGACACTTTTTTACATTGGCACTTAATAATACATGCACTGAAACTCTTTAAATTGGTCTGACACTATTTACACTGACACTTTGTTACACTAACACTGACAATTAATAATGCATGCACTGACACTCTTTACACTGGCACTTTGTTACATTAAAACTGTCACTTTTTTACAATAACACTTAATAATACATGTATTGACACTATTTACATTGGCACTTTATTACTCTAACACTGACACTAGCGGGGGAATCAAACACGTTTTTTCTAAACTTAAAGAAAAACGCGTTTTTTTAAAGATTTTGACTAATTTTATAATACTATAATTAAATTTGGATTATGTAAATCTTATAATTAATGTTTTCCCCATTTATTTCACCACTACTTAAATTCTACAAAAGTCTATTACGTGGTAGTAGCATCATGATGACAATAGCATTTTTAGACCAAGTAAAACAAAACCATGCGTAATGAGAAACCGGAATTTATGAATTTTGTTACGTCAAGCTTACATTAAGCCATTGAAATTAATGGCTAATAGGTACAAAAAATTTAAAATAGTGCATTACTCTCACTCCCTCTCTGTCCCAAAATGATTTTTTACGTTTTTTTTATTGTTATCACGAATATATTTTAAATAATAATTATAGATTAATTTAATTATTCGAGCATATAAAAATTATTATTGGTATTATTTATAGTGATGTATCAACAACAAATTAGATTTCATTCTGATAATTTAATTTATATAAATTTACTGCTCAAAGTACTCTAGAACATCTAAGGATGACAACGGGTCGGGATCGGATCGGTCCTGATCCAAACCCGATTCAAATTTTAATTTTGTCAATCCGAACCCGATTTGACCTGAAAAGCAAAAATCCGCAACCGACCCGACCCAACCCTAATTATACTAAAAGACTATTTTTTTAGCTCAAATATGGTTGGGTAAAATTTATTTTTTAACACAATGTTTAATATTTCATAGAAAATAGTTCAAAATCTCACTTACAAGAAATAAAATGTAGGAAAATGTTAAATGTATTTTATTTATCTTTTAGATTAACCTTTTATTTAGGGTTTGGGTCGAATCGAGTCAGGTTTTGATCGGATCAGCAGCGTGATCTGAACCCGATCCGATCCCGATCGAATTTTAAGAATTTTAAATCAAACCTTAATATTTCGGATTGAATCGCCTTCGTTTCGAATCGGGTTCGATCAAATTGTCATCCCTAAGTACATCGTGTTAACACTAGAAAAAGTAAAAAATTATTTCGGGACGAAGAGAGTATTAGAAATAGGATAAAAACAAAAAAACAAGCACCATTATAGTAAATAATAACGTACATATCAGACATTAAATAAATAAATAATGTAAGAATTAATGTTAACATTATCATGGGAAAACAAAACGGACTAGCTCCAAATGGGGTCTATTTATTCCATTCAAAAAAGCGACGTTATTTTGTACGAAAAGGTTACGGCAAAGAGTAGACTTGCTGTTTATTTGAGATACCAAGTACGACTAAATTTGATTTTATTCAATTATTTTAGTTATGACTTTTTTTTAAAAAATAAAATCGTTAAATTATAGTCTGCTTTCATTGAAATTCTATGGATAAGTGCTAGCGGTTACGATTACCATTTAAGAATAGAAAATGGGGACCAAATCACCAACTCTAAGACTACATTAGAATGAGTAATAAGAGGTTTCGCCTTAAAATCAATTACTAATAATGAAAGTGTCTCAGAATTTTTATATATTATAGGCAAGATTCGTCAATTTTCGATTTGGGATAATATTTCTAACACGCCCCCTCACGTATAGCGGGCTTTGCCTAAGCTTACAACGTGAACTTATCAATCGGGTGGTGTTGAGTAACATCGTGGGTCGTTGATCATGCACGTGTAATGGGCCTTTCTGATACCATCTTAAATTCTGAGGTTCCACCTTAAAATCAATTGGTGATAATGAAAATAACCTAGAATCATTATATATTACAGGCAAGATTCATCAATTTTCAATTTTGAATAATATCTCTAACACATATGCAATCATATCATTCTTGTATTTTTCTCGACAATTTTTTGATCAAATTTGATTTTGAATAATATCTCTAACACATGCAATCATATCATTCTTGTACTTTTCAATGATTAGGGGAAATATTTGAAATGAAAATGGTGTAAGCTTTTTTCAATGATTAAATTCTGATTTTGGAAATTTGATTTTGAATAATACTCCCTCAGACCCGCCTTGAAAGGGCAATTTTGCCTCCTAGCACGGAAATTAAGAAATGAATAGGAAAAGTGATGTAAGAAAGAGAAAAAGGTTAAATGTTGTGAGTATGAAAAATTAAATAGGAGAGAGAATGAGTGGGAGGAATAGTTAGGAGAGAGAATGTTGTGAGTGTAAAAGTAAAGTAGGAGAGAGAATTAGTGGGGTAGAAAGAGTATAAAAATAATAAAAACTTTTCTTTTTGGGGTTGTGCCCTTTTAAATGGGACATCCAAAAAAAAAATTTGTGCCCTTTCGGGCGGGACGGAGGGAGTATCTCTAACACATATGCAATCATACCATTCTTGTACTTTTCAATAATTAAATTCTGAGGTTCCACCTTAAAACAAATTCAAGCGATTGTTTGCTCCGGCGATTGCTAGCCTGAAAATAAGACAAAACACGTAAATTAAGTCGGGGCTTCACCGGCGAAGGCCCTCCGGCGTGAGAGTAAGTTTACGGCTTGTAGTGAGAGAAACTAAATTAACAGAGTTTTGGAATATCAAAAGTAACGTACCAGAATATGAAAATTATGACTTGCATTTATAATGATGGATTGACAGAATTCATGTTGAACTTGGACTGTAAAGAGATAAGATTTATCCTAAGAGAATTATATCTGTTAGAGAGTCCTTATTTGATTTGAATTGAAATAGATTGGTACAATCCTGATTGGATTATAACTGCTTAATCCTTGTTTGACTAGGTTTGTAAGAGCAGTTTGCCGAAAAGCCGAAGAGAGTAAAATTCTTATCTCGTCATGTGCAGGTAAGCCGAGGTGCATGATTTTGTCTCCTCTTCATATGAAGATCTGTCGACATAAAGATATGTTGAGGCTCCTCGTCATATGGAGATATAACGAGGTGCAAACTTTTCTCTCCTCGTCATATGGAGATATGACGAGGTGTGAATTTTTCTCTCCTTGTCATTCACGACCTCTCGATCCATGATGAGCCGGGAAAAGAATAAGTAATATGGAGAGCCCGTTGACAACGTCAAGGCCTAGGAAGGCACCTCGTCCCCTATGGAGATGACCTCGGCATACGAGGGAGGTCTCCTCGGCCCTTATAGTTTGGCCATTTATATGTGCTTGTTGGGCCTTGATAAACTTTGATCGGCCTTGTTGATGTCGAGATGATATGTACGAGGGGACCATGTCGTAACTTGAGATGGATTATGTTTAGGGTCCAATCCAGTTGAGCCTGACCCGGACAAGCCCATGTTCGTATCTCGGTTTATACTGTTCACGATGGATTAATCAAAATGTATTTATTTTATTTTTTAATATTATGGTTTCTTTTTGACATTTTAACGATGACTTTTTCTAGTTTGGTTTGTTTTCCATTAAAATATATTAATAAAGTGATGAGTGAAATTTGAAATATTGATTTTCTTTTTTAAAAAAGGGCGGAGCTCGAGCCAATAAGGACAATTGCTCTCATTTGATTAAAAAATTACAAATGTAAATTTGTCATTTTTAAAATAAAATGAATGAAAAAAAAAATATATAACGGTTTTGCACATGAATGAAAAAAATAAATTATTCCCTCATTACTGTAGAGAAAATATGCTCTAATATATTGTTTCTCCATTTTAATTTAGTGTATTTTTTATCAAAATAATATTTAAGGCCATTTTATTTATTTTTTTGCAATTGTACTTACACGTCAAAATTGTCACATTGACTAATAGTTATATTTCCCGCTAATGAAAAAGCGTTAGTGATACAGAAAATATGAAATAGAAAATATTAAATATATATATATATATTGATCGCGCAGGAAAGCGTGGTGGGCTCAGTTCTTTGAGTCCAGCGAATGAATGAGCTAGCTTGTGATCTGCACACCACAAAAAATAACAGTGAAACTGCGCCGGGGATCTTCCGGCAAGCCCCTCCGGCGTGAGAGTAAGATTATGGACTGGAAATATGGTGGCAAAAATATGAAATGTGTGTGGGTACGTGAATATGCAATAAAGCATTACCTGTGTCCATGTTGTTACTCTCTTATTTATAGTAGGAATAGTGATGTTAGGGTTTTCACCAGAGCCGTTGGATTGGGTGGTCTCCAACCGTTGGATCAGCTCCATCTCCCAGGTGTACACGTGTCACGCTGGGACTGGTCCATCTATGTTAGGACGCTGCAACACCTGACACTGATAAGCAGTTTGCCTTATAAGGGAAAGTCAACATGTACGCCTTTTGGAGTTATTACTGTTTGCATGATTGCACGTGTAACTAAGCACTGTAGCAGGTCTGACATTCTCCCAAATTAGCTAATTAACCAAGCTTGTTGAGGAAGCTTAATAGAATAGACGACCTGGAGCTGTCCGTCCAGTTAGGTCGTCTCCTCGAGGGGCTACTCGACGAGAGAGAGTTGATCGTTCAGTGACGACGCTCACTCTTGGACGAGTGCCGGTTCGCGCCGAGGGAAGGCTTGTCGTTAAGGTGAGCTTAGTTCACTGTCGACGACCTCTTCTTGGTATCTCGACGGGCTAGAAGTTAATCCCTTCCTCAATGGTACAATGACTCGTCGTTTGGATGGGCTTGGTCGCTCAATGGCGACGACTGCCAACCAATGTTGGACGGCCGCGACCCGAGGCCTTGATCTGTTCCTTCGTGGTCGGTCTTTTGATGGGCTGTTGGGCCTCCGGGCCGTAGTAAAGTATTGGGCTCGCCCATCACGAATATTCCGTTCAGTGGCCCCCAACTCATGGTCGTCTTGACGGGCCAGGAGTTGTCATTTTCCCTCCAAAGTAATCCGTACGACCGTCAGTTTGAATTTTGAAATATGGTGACGTCATTATTGATGACGTGGATGGTTGGGATTTCTTCCTGGGTCGACACGTGTCCTTTGAGGGGACATTCGCCTCGAAAGTTGCAGAGGGTATTTAATGCCCCTCATCATTCCGCCGTTTGGGTTCCCAAGCATAAACCCTCCATCTTCTTCACATATAAAAGCCTCCTCCCTCCTTCATTTCGAACTTTCCACACCCTTGATCAGTGAGAGCAAATCAGCAAGAGGCGATTTCCGGCAACCGTGCGAACGCTTTCCGGCGACATTGGCTGTTCTGGCTTCACCACCGTTAGATAATCCGGCAGCTTGGATTAGGAACTTCTTCGATTTATCACCGGCGAACTCATCGGAAAAACCATCTCCGAGCCCAGAAACAGGTAATTTCTTCATTTATTCTTCGCTTTCTGGGTTTTTCTTTGGGGCTTTGGAACTTAGAGTTATGGGACCCAGAACTATCAGCTTTGAGAGAGGTGTTAAGTTTGGTTTTGGGATAAATCAAAGAGTTTATAAATGTGCTAAGGGGGTTTGGAGAGAGATTCCTCTGTCAGAGTGTTCTTCAATCTTGGTGAAGTTCAACCTTGAGGACGAGCCTTTGGGGTTCCCAGAGGGTGAGGCTCTGGGTGACTTTGAGGATGGAGACCCAATGATAACCCCTTCAGGTCGTTGAACGACCTGCCCAACCACATCAAGACCCACTACTATTTGTCCCGTCGTGATTCACTTAGGGATTTGGTTTTAGGGGAATCTAGGTCGCCCCTAGGTAGATCGTCGTATGTGGAAGTTAGGACTGATTCCCCCTTTCTTTCTCCTTGTTTTGTAGACATGGATCACGACGGCGCCCTAGCCGTACGGCCCCGTGAAGCCAACGAGCCGAGCACAAGTACAAGGGGCAACCGAGCAAACCTAAAGCCTATCACACATTCGTACGAGTGGGATCAACCGACAGTGAATTTGGAGGTGGGGCAGGAGGGAAGTGGGCTATACCCAAGATCGAGCTCAGGAAGCCGGATGTTGGGAAGCAAATGATCGAAGCTCTGCGAGAGTCGTACAGAGTCCAAGCTTCGACCTATAAGTTGGAGCATCTCAGCTTATCGGAGTACGAGCCCCGTCGCCAGGCCCTTTTAACTAGCAAGGAGAAGGTGGCCTTTTTCTACAAACAATTTGAATTTGGCCTGAGGTTGCCTCTAGACCCCTTCATTAATGAATTCTTGGAGGACTCAGCCTGTGTGCCCATGGAACTCAGTGCCAATACCATCAGAATTTTGTGTGGCTGCCGTCATCTCGCAGATTCCTTGGCTACGAGCCATGCAACAAAGTATTCCGTCGCTACACGGACGGCTCGTAATACTTCCAAAGTGGAAGACGACGGTGAGTGTGTCTTCGATCGAACGCACGGAATTTTTCTTGGACATCCCAAATAAGGTGTATGGATGGGAGAACCACTTGATATTGGTGGAAAGCCGAGTGGGGTGGCGCTTCCTTTTCCGCAGGGCCACAAACCGGGCCAATGATAGGCATATCTTTCAAGCTCCGTGGGCCGACGAGCTGAAGGGAAAGATTGACAAGCTGTTAGATCTTGGATGGGTCTCGTACAAAGACATAGAGGCCTCACAATGGAGATACATCCGAGCTGGCATGATGTCTAAACCGTCCATAGGGCCTGAACCTTTGGTGAAGATAAAGCTCGATGCTCGCTATCCCGACTGGGTTGTTCATCAAGGGTTTACTTTTAAGGACAATTGTGTGAATTGTGCGACGGCACGAACTGGTCGTCTTGAAGAATGCTGTGAAAACCTTGAAATGAATGGGGGTTGGACTCCTGCTATTTTTTCAATTTTGATATTCTCTTGTCTCGTCGTGAGTAAAACTAACCTCTTTTACTTGGTCATTTTGAAGTTCTTACCCAAGACGACGTGGATAAAATTGAAGCAAGGATAATGGACGGGGCCATCCGAGCGAGCGACAGGGGCACCAAGAAGAAGGAAAGGGTTGCGACTCGTGCCATACTTGATCGTCAGGAGAAACAGACGACGAGGAATGAGCAACTCCCCAAAGACCCTGCTGGTGCCATCCCAATGATCGAGAGAGGAGCTCCGTCAGGCTGGTGGGACTCAACACTGGAGGTCGTCAATCCACTGTTGATGCGCCTGAGAGAGCGGCTGGGATGGAGATTGATTCAAGTATGGAAGCTGTTGGAGCTCAAATGGCCATTGCTGACGAGGCCGAGCATATTGAAGTGGAGAGCACAGATTTAAACCCCGAACTTCGTGAGGTCGACGCTCGTGCCTCCAAAAAGAGAAAAAGTCATCTCATCGATCCTCCTAGTTCGTCAGATCACCCCTCTCCCCAAACCGACGCTCCAGGCTCGTCTTCAACGGTCTTGGGCAAGGCAAAGGCTAAAGAGATGGCGACCTTGATCGCTAAGGCCTCCCCCATAACTGGTATTCCCTATCTCTTGAGGAATGGTAATCCATTGTTGCTGGGGGCGGCCTTGACTAGACGGGCTAGGGATGTTGACCTGACTCGTCGTATGAAGGAAGCTAGGCTCTCTTCTGAGACCTTTCATGCCCGTTTTGGGTTGATTCAGACTGAGGTACTTTGAATTTATGTTTTTGGCGTTCTTCCCGTCTTTTGTACTTGTATTAACTATGTCTTTGTTGTAGATGGCGTCGATGATGGATGCTATTGCGTCGGATTACAGAGAGTGCATTGACGCCGAGCTACGAAGCAACGAGCAGCTGATTAAGGCCGTCGGTGAGAAGGGGACGGCTGAGCAGAAGTTAAAGGAGGCCGAGACCAATGTCGGTGAGCTTACTCTTGCCCACGAGCTTTTGGTGAATGAGAAGGACAATCTTTCGAAGGAGGTGGATGCCTTGAAGGAAGGGAAGGCCAAAGCTGAAGCCGACTCAAAAGTATTTCAGGATGGTCTTCGCGTTTGTGAGAACAAGCTTCAGAAGGCGACGGCTCAGATTGAAGCGATGAAGACGAGCCGTGATGCTGAGCTGGCCCAAGCCCGGCGTGATGCCGTCGACGACTTCAAGAAGAGTGCTGAGTGCCTCCAGCTAATTACTACGCATGCTAGTGGATTTTTCAAGGATGGGGCTAAGCACATGGCAAGGCGGCTCTTGGCGGATCCTTCGACGAAAGACCTCCTCTCTGTTCGACAATTGGCTGACCTTTGTACCGAAGGAGCATACGACGACGAAGCTCGTACGGTTCACCCCCTTGTCTCTTATACTACCAATGACTTCCTTATTATTAGGGAAGATGACGCCAAGGTCGGGAAGGAAGAGTGGCCTGTTCCTGCCGTCGTCCCAAAGAACTTTGATGCCTATTATGCTCATTTTGTTGAAGACGACCCCAATCCCGATGAAGTCCCGTCCGATGCAGGTGCCGACCCTCAGTGATTGATTTATTTGAGATGTTTTGTAATGTCCCAAACAATGTCCCAATTTGATTTGGTTGTCTTAAACAATGTTTCATTTGATTTGGTTGTGGTTCCAAACATTGTCCCAAAACAATTTTTAATTTTTATAATGTAGTCGGCCTGTTTCCTCATTGTTTAGAGGGGGTCGTACGTACAATGTTTGCTTTATGTTTAAGTTATTTAATGCCTTTGTTTTCTGTTAGTTAATCTGTGTTAACGTAGATAGCATGTGATAACTTGTTTTGAACGAGTAAGTTTGAGGACAAGTGCGAATGGTCGTCGTTAGTGACGACCAGTACTTAGGTCGTCCTAACGTGGCCGACGCTTGTTTGCCCTTGTGTTTTCTCAACTTCTCAAAGGCTCGTAGGAATAGTACGAAGGTCCATAGCTTCTTGCTCGTAGGCAAGATTCCGTGGACGAGTCGTCATATTCCGTTATAACGTTCAACGAAGTCTGGCTTCGTCTAACCTTTATACTTGGCTAAAGTGAGTGTTAGTGCCAAAGTCTTTGCTTTGACTGATCTTTATACTTGATCGAAGTGGTTGTGAGGGTCGAAGTCAGGCTTCACCTGTTCTAAGTTTGATTTTGTAATGGACGAGTTTGAAAGAAATGACGGGTTTCTATTGATTACCTCGTCGATGGTCGTACATTGACAATTCTCACTTTATAAGACTTCTGGGATTTATAGATTATCCCTTACAACTTTCAAAATACAGACTTCCAGAACACAAAATTGCAACAAAAGTTTTAACTAAGAACCACAGATAGGATGCCCTGAGGACGCTGGATGTTGTTGACGACGACGGTCTCAAAAGTAGTACTTCATAAGGTGATTGGCATGCCATGGATGCTTAAGATGTTCACCGTTTGGCTTAGCTAGGCGGTAGGTTCCTTCTCTGACCACGTTGGTGACGATGTATGGTCCTTCCCAGTTGGGAGAGAGTTTGTTTTGACGGGCTTTGAGTCCCGTCGCTTCGATCTTTCTAAGAACATGATCGCCGACCTTAAAGAACCTTTTCTTCACCTTCTTGTCGTGGTAAGCCTTGGTTTTCTTTTTGTAATTTTCCATCCTTAGCTGGGCGTCCAATCTTCGTTCGTCGACAAGGTCCAGGTCGACCTGTCGGTTATGGATATTCTTTTCTACATCGTAGAGAGCAACTCGATCTGTTGGAAGCTGAAGCTCGGCGGGAGCCATGGCCTCAGAGCCATAAGCCAAAGCAAATGGGGTTTCCCCCGTAGGCCCCTGGTGGTTGTGCGGATCGCCCGCAGTGGCCGAAGGTAGTTCGTCCAACCATCTTGTCTTTGCGTCCCTCGAGATTTACATAAGGCAGACAAGACGAGCTTGTTTGCCGCTTCAGCTTGTCCATTGCCTTGGGGATAGGCAACGGACGACTTGGAGTGCTTGACGCCCATTCTATTCAATTCTTGTTCAAATTTCCTTGAGAACTGCAGGCCGTTGTCCGAAACAATTACCCTTGGGATTCCAAAGCGACATCATATCGAATCATGGATGAAGCTTAGGGCATTGTTTTCAGTAATTTTGTTTAAGGCCTTGGTCTCCACCCACTTTGAGAAGTAGCCAACTGCCACAATCACATACTTGACTCCCCCTTTGGCCTGTGGAAAAGGCCCAATTAGATCAACACCCCACATATCAAACGGCCAAGCCGGCCATGCACGGGGTTTGCTCAGTTGTCGGTAGTTTGGGGAGGTCGGCAAATCGTTGGCAGGTATCACATTTTCTCACAAACTGTTTGGCATCTTCACGGAGGTGGGGCCAGTAGTATCCCATGGTGATCAACTTGTCGGCCAATGTACGAGCCCCAGGATGGCCTCCACACTCTCCTTGATGTACCTCAAAAAGCAATCGAACGACTTTGTCTGGATGGACGCACTTCAGCAATGGCCTGGTAATGGATCGTCGGTAGAGCTCTCCTTCTATGACCGTGAATCTGGCCGCCTTTCTCCTTACTTGTCTTGCCGAAACTTCGTCGCTTGGCAACTCGTCCTTTTCAATAAACGCCTTCAGCTCGTCGATCCAACACCTCGGACCGTCTCCAACGCACATAATCTTTACTCGTTCATAAGCTGGTTGATCGAGATAGGCCAAGTGGTGGCCATGCTCGTCTTCAGGGAGTTGATACGTTGCCGATTTGGAGAGTAAGCTCGGCGTGTTCGTTGTTTTCACGAGCAATTATCTGTATGACCCAAAATTCCAATCCTTGAATCAATTCACCGACCAAAGTACGGTATTTCTGAAGGGTTGAGTCGACGACCTGGTAGTCACCGCGGACCTGGTTCACGATCAATTGGGAGTCACAAAAAGCAGCAATTTTGTTGGCCCCAAAGCATTTGGCATATTCAATGGCGGCTATAAGTGCTTCGTACTCCTGTGAATACCCCGTCCCGATGCAACGCGCATTCGGAGGTTTGAAATAATTAATCATAAAATGTCGGATCGAAATGGGATATTCATTTAGTGACACTCGCTTTTAAACCATATTAAAATATTAGTTTAATTTTGAGAGTCGCCACGCCACTTTGATATAGCCCAAAGCTTTGAAAAAAGGCTAAACAGTTAATTGGGTTCGGGGGTCAAGTTACAACAGAAGAAGAAACGTTATCACTCCTATTGCCCGACGAATCGATCTTTCTAGCATGTGGGGTGTTGGTTGTGTGCGGTGTTTACAGGAATAGATAGAAGAAACGGGATCATGCATAAGGAGGAGGGGAGAGAAAGAATTAATTGATGATCACACCCTAGAACCTTTGAGTTAGGCCCTCGGAAGGTGCACTAATCAACGTTCATCCTTGGGGGATTGTTGATCATGGGATAATTATAACTAAGGTGGAAGGAAAGAAAGAGTTCCTAGATCCATTGGATTTCTTGGGCGAAACCTTAGATCATCCTCGGCTATAGCATATTTAAATATATTAAAACAACCCTAAATCTAGCATATATGACATAAGCAAGAAATAAAGTAATTAGAATATACTAAGCATGCAAACAATAATAATAAAGACAATAATAATAAAGAACAAAAATATTAAAAAGAGCCTTACCAATTGTAGCAAGACTTTGGGGTCGAATCTAGGGCGATTCGAAGAGAGTAAGAAGAACTATGGGTAAAGCAAGTGTAATCTCGCTTCTCCCGAGTAATTTTTGTGTGTGAAAGTAGGGAGCCGGGCACCCCTATTTATAGTGCCTCGGTACTTGGGCTGGGCCACTAAAGGGTCGATCGGCACTATAAAAAAGGGTCGATCGGCCATACCACGGGTAAAGGGCCGATCGGCACTTCGATCTGGCGTACCTTCCACGCCAACAATGACGGCGCAGGTACGGATGAAGGAATTGAGGGATTATTAGGGTTTCTCATTAATTAAACCGGGCCAGACATTAAAAATGCCTTTTTTCGGGCCGGGTACTAATAGTAGCCCCTCGGCGACGCTTCTTGTAAGACAAGTGGGGTCGACGATAAAAGAATAGGATCCGTCCTGAAAAAAGGGATTTCAGGAGGTAAGGAAAGTGACCTTGTGGATGTGAGGTTTTTGGACTTGAGCTGAGTCGCAAAAGGATGACCAGGTAGGTCAAGTGGCTGGACCCACGTCGGGCTACCTACGTATCCCAAGAGGAATCAAGCCAAGTCGTAGTTCGAAAACGTGGGCGTTTAGTACCCGAGAGTGGCGGACGTGCAGCGTCTCAAGCCAAAGATGCGATTTGTGGCAAGGCTTTGAGGATCGAATCTAAGGGCGATTCGAATAATATTGAGAGATGTACGGAAAGGAGAATCAAGTATAGTCTTGCCTTCTCCGTGGGAAAATATGTTGTGTGTGGAAAGGAAATTCAAGTATAGTCTTGATTTTCCCTTTGAAAATTGTGTGTGATGGGACAAATCAAGTGTAGTCTTGATTTCTCCGTGTGAAGATATGTTGTGAGAAAATGTGTGGAAAGGAAATTCAAGTATAGTCTTGATTTTCCCCTTGAAAATCGTGTGTGATGGAGCAAATCAAGTGTAGTCTTGATTTGTGAGATAATGTGTGGAAAGGAAATTCAAGTATAGTCTTGATTTTCCCCTTGAAAATTGTGTGTGATGGAACAAATCAAGTGTAGTCTTGATTTCTCCGTGTGTTGTGCAAATAAACCAAGTTTAGTCTTGATTCGCGTACTGAGAGAAAGTGTATGGGGCAATGTGGGAAAAAACTGTGTGGGAATCAAAAGCCAAGTATTTGACTTTTGCGGGAGTCACCCCGAAAAAATATTAATTTAAACAAAAAATGTTTGGAATTATGAAACAAATAAATAAAAGAGGAATTATTTTAAGAGGATTTTTTGAAAACGGTCAAATTTTGAAAAGAAAAATGGGAAGATTTTTGAAAATGGGGGGAAGCTTCTTGGGAAGGGAAAATTTTTTTTTGAAAAGAGGGATAATAAAGAACCGGTCAAACGCTCTGCTCGAGACGGACACGCGTCAGGCGGAGACGGTGAAAGGTCGATCGGCCCTTTGCTGTGATTGGCTGAGTACCTTGGACGAGGATCGGGGTCGCCAGGATGAAATCCTGGCCGTTCGATCGGTTGAAAGAAGCACAAAATGAAAGGGCCGATCGGCCCTTAACTCCTATTGGCCTAAAAAGTCGGCCGATCGGCCTTAAGAGCTGTGCAGTCTCCTTCTCCAACCCACTTTCTTTTTCTTCTCCGATTCTTCTTCTCCTTCTTCTCCGATTCTCTCTGAAATTTTTCGCCGGAGAAGCCTTTTGCTCCCTTTGATTTCAGGCCGAGATTTTGATAAGGTTTTGCTTTGCCATGGATCCCGACGTTGCGCTTTGGAACTATTGCTCAATCAAGGATTACTCACCATCGGGTTCATACACCGGAGGTACGGGTGGTTTTCATGGCTATGGAGGAGGAGTTGGAGCTAGTGGTCACGGCGACGGGGGCAGCCGCAGTTTTGGTGGTGTTGGGGGCGGTTATGGCCAAATGGGTGGAGGCTTTGATGGTGGATATAGAGGTTATGGAGGTGGTGAAGGTGGCGGCCCATGGCGGCGGCGGTGGCGATCACGGTGGTGGTCACGGTGGTGATCATGGTGGTGATCGCGGTGGTGATGATGACGAAGAGGAGGCCGACGCCGACGCTCTGGAGAGCGACTGAGCGACGCCTTGGCGGAATGCCGAGGCTAGGAGGCGGCGAGCCGCGCAATTATCGGCCTTCGAGGCTGTTCTTTACATTTGCACAACCTGGTCGGATTTTTACGCGGGCTTGACTTTTCATGGATCCACTGGTCTTCGCTCCGCGTCGGGATGAAGGTACAATTTTATTTAACAACATAATAATTAATACCGTGCAAAGTGTTTTATTATTTTAAAATGCGAGTAATGACACATACTGTCTTTGTGTTTACTACAGATGAAGAAGATGAAGGGACGTAGTTCCCTTAAGGCGGTTGGTGAGTTGTGGGCGCTTTGCCGGCCGGTGAGGTGGTCCTCGCGAGATGGTGTGGAGCTTGGGGTTGGGCACCTTCTTTGATATGGTTTCACCGATGGGTCGGACCGGAAGTGTAATGTGGTGAAGGTGTGTCGTGAGTTTTGGTGGGACACGACACATACTTTCCATCGAGTTGGGGTGAGGCTACGATCACTCCTACGAACTTCGTCGTCCTCACCGGCCGAGATTTACGAGATATAGCATTGCCTTTTGATGAGACCCTACACTCGATAAGGCTCGTCGAGATTCGCATGTTTGGCGCTAGCGTTGGCCCGAGCAGAAATTTCGGTGTTGACGCAGGAAAGGCATGCAAGCTTGTTGAGACCGCCATTGATCGGCATACGAGTCGGTCGGTATGGGATGGACGCGCTTATCCGGGGATTCCTTTGGTACGGCTTATCAGTGGCCCTCTTTCCCAACTCGGGCCCGGTGTGCCGATTCTCCTTATTGGGTGCTTTGTCTGACTTGGGCTTAGTGCGGGATATTTCTTGGGGAGGGGCCGGCTTGGCCGAGCATGCGGGCCCTCGACCTTTGTCTCGAGGTCAATACCTCTTCTTTTGATGCTTTTCACTTTGTCCTGGAGGTATGCTAACTCTTGTCATTTTCATTGTCCTTTTATTTGTTACTTGTCTTTCCGTTTTTTGTAACTATCTGTTGTGTCTTTTGCAGGCCTGGGTTTATGAGATCTTCGGTGTTGCGCCTTTCACTCTACGGGACCAGACTCGGGATGTGCCCGTCTTGCGGTACTGGAGGAAGGAAAATCGGATTGAGGGGTATCCGAAGACGGTTCGTGAATCTGATTTGAGGGCTGTGCTTGATGGTCCCAGTAGACCCGAGTTTTTACTCTATCCTTGGACTCCTGAGGCTTCTGAGACTGTTGGTGCCGTTCGGGATGTTACTGCTTCCCGCCGACTGCTAGTTGGATTGCTTGCTGATGCGATGTATCTGGGCGAGCGGGTGTCGAGAACGGCACTATGCGTGGGCTCCTCTTTATGCGCCTCGGCACCCTCCCAAGAATATGTGGTACCGGACCGATTGCCGAGGAGGATGGAGTATACGTATGGGGTCCCCGCTTATCAGTTCTGCCTTGACATGCCTTATACAGATTTTGTGGCTCTTTTCCTGAGATCACCGCAGGTGGTGCGGCGGGCTGCTGCGGATGCCGAGGCTGCTGGTATGGGGGAGCAAGGTCCGGTCATTCTCGAGCCGATGGGTGCTGCACCTCCCGAGAGTCCTTGGCTTCTTGTGCCAGCATAGCCCCAACGGCTGTATCAGTTACTGTTAGGTACAATAGCAACGGTTTCTCCGAATGTGGGGGGCGAAGGATAGGGGGATTGACCAAGTATCTCTTGATTTCCTCAAAGGCTTCTTGACACTTCCAGTCCCAATCTATACTTGCGGTCTTCTTCATTAGTCTGAAAATCGGTTCACACATAGTAGTCAATTGATTAATGAAGCGGCTGATGTATTGTAACCGTCCCATGAATCCCTTAACTTCTTTTTCTGTGCGTGGTGGCCTCATCTCCATGATGGCTTGAATCTGCCTTGGATCTGCCTCAATCCCTCGTTCGGTGACCATGTAGCCCAGGACCTTTCCTCGAATAACCCCAAATGTACACTTGGGGTTATTCGAGACGCATTGCGTGCTCACGCGGCCTGTCGAAGAACTTTCTCAAATCAATGAAATGCCGACAGCCTCGACCCTTTGGAATGAATGATCATATCATCGACGTACACTTCGATTTCCTTATGGATCATGTCATGGAATAATCTTTGTGACCGCTCTTTGGTATGTAGCCCTGCATTTTTCAATCCGAATGGCATTACGGTGTGTAACAGTATGTTCCCCATGGTGTAGTGAAAGCCGTCTTCTCTCACAGTCCGCCTCCGCCATCTTAATCCGATTATATCTGCAAAACCATCTACAAAAGACTTGACCTCGTAGTTAGCAGTGGCATCTACTAGCATGTCGATGTTGGGCAACGGGAAGTCGTCTTTTGGGCTAGCCTTGTTGAGATCTCGGAAGTCAACACAAACTCTAACCTTGCCATTCGATTTACTGACCGTCACAATATTAGATAACCACGTCGGATACTCAATAACTCTGATAAAGCCCACCGGAGGAGCTTCTCTATCTCTTCTTTAACTTGCGAGAGACCATTACGGCTTAATGCGGCGCAATTTACGCAGACGGGCTTGGCGTGCGGTGTTAGTGGTATTACGTGCTCCACTATCGAGTTATCCAAATTTCCTAAGCATATCCTTGTATGACCATGCGAACACATCTGAATATTCTTTAAGCAACTCGATCAACGCTTCCCTCTCAGTCCCTTCAAAGAAGCTTCCAATCTGCGTCTCTCTCGGCTCCTCTTCCGTTCCCAAATTAATACATGATAACACCTCGCCCGGCGGCTTGGGCTCGACCTTCCTTTTGATTGATAACTTGCTTAGAAATTTCTTTAATGTATTCATTGTTTAGTGTGTCCGCTTCTTCTAATGAGTCATTATTAACTAAGTTAATTTGATTAAGTTGAGCATTATTTTTAGTTAATTTATCATTAAGAAGATTGGCTATGAGGGGATACTCAGAAAGATCTAGTTTTTCATTCATAGCGAAAGGGAAAACAACATTTGCAACTAAGTCATAGTCTTCGACGTGAGGTCATCGAGACTTGGAAGAAGACTCAAACTCAAAAGAAAACACATCGAGACTCAAACAAAGCAGATGACTCACGAAGAAGTAGAGGACTTGGGGGAACCAACGGGAGACTCGACGGGAGGAGGAATCGGTCCGGCTCTTCAACCATGTATTCCTTCGTGGCTACGGGTCCGCCAAATACGCACCGATTCTTCAGCTTTCCAACCATGGGTGTCACCAACGTCCTTGGATCAACATTGCCTGCCTGCTCTGTTCCAATGACTGCAACCATATCGTCTTCTATATTCAGATTCCCCAAATGTTGTAGTAGGTTACGACCATCCCATTCCTCGACTCCTCAGTAGCGCAATGTTTTCAACCAACGGCTCATCCAAAGATACTCGCTCTAGGCGATTGGCCAACTCATCTTCGGTCTTGATGATGTACAGGCTCACAGGCTGTGACAACCTTGCCTCTCTTTTGACGTGAATCCATGAGAACTCGTTTTCGGCTTCGATCGGTCAACCTCTGTATCTCTGAAGATTTCGAAACCCTTCTGCAGCTTACCTGTGTGATCAAACCAAGGCTCGCTAAACTCCATGCAAGAGAATTCCTCTCCCTCCTTGACAAAGTAACTATTGAGAGAAAGGCGGTATGGTCTCATCTCTGGCTTCTCGTAGGGTAGCTTTGCCCTCTTGAGGAACTCAATTCTTTTCTCTTCAGCCCGATCTTCAGGGGTAATAACATAGCCCAAACCGTGTCTGCTGCGATGATCAGTAGCTTCCATTGCTTGCGTAGGTCCCTGGAGATGTTCACCGGCCCAGATCTGGTACAAATCCCATGTTCCTCATCATCCTAACAGCTGGTCGTACTACGTCGATGTCTTTGTGAGGTCTACCGCGCAAACCTCGCGCTGTGCTATTAGTCGAAAACCGGCGAACATTGAACTACCCTCTTCGTCTTGAATACGTAGGACCGGCTTTCCCCCGGTGCTTGATCCTTGAGATGTTACCGGATCGTTGTAAATGACTGTCACTTGATCGCCCGATCGGAATTTCACACATTGATGCAATGAGGAAGGGACTCCATTCATCGATGCAACCATGGCCTACCCAGCGGCATGGTGAAGGTGGAAGGTATGTCTATGACTTGAAACTCGGCAATCATAGTAGTGGTCCCGCAAGTAAGAGGCAAGCGATTATTCCCAACACCGACCGGCTAGTAGAATCGTATCCTCGCACGGAATGAGCTGAAGGTCTCAAATCTGTGGGACTTAGATCAGGGACGTCCATCATCTGGAAGGCGATATGTTCACCGCATGAACCGTTATCAATGAAAATACGTGGCAACCTTTTTCCGTTGACTTCAATAGTAATGTGCAGTGGTTCATTATGATCCGATCCAAACTCCGGCATGTCCAACTCTGAAAATGTAATGATATTCCCAAAGTGTATGTTGCCGATCATCTGCGTTACATCTTCGGCTTTGTATTAGACGGCACCAAAGTCGCATGGCAAGATTCTCGTTCCAACATCATCTGTGGGCATACGAGGACGTTAGCAAGGACCATAAGGATATATTGGCTTGGGTTAGCTTCAGTTGAGTGAGAATAGGGTCTTCTTTATCGGGATTCACTACTTCAGTTTTCGGACCAAAGACTTTCTTTGCCCTTTTTATCTTACGCGATACACCCTTCCGGACCTCGTGAGTAGATTAACCCCATGCTTTTCCATGTCGGATACTTACTGCGTGAATTTCGGCCAACGAGAGAGGTTTAGGACTCTCTTCCACATAATCATCATTTAACGAGGCAACTTCTGCGGGACGGTTCCTCAAAAGACAAAGATATAACAAGAAAATTCTTTATAAATTGAACTCAAATTACAAGCGGACACAACTACCTCATTCATCTGTCACAAGACTCGGCGGATCGGTGAGGTCTTTCTCTACCATAGCAACATCACTACCAACTATCTTACTAGGGTTCTCTATCTTTCCTTCAATGATGAGCTTACGCACGGCCCTTTTCAAAGCAAAACCCGGCATACTCGGAGGTTTCGGCACGAACAATCCCTTTCGACAATAGGCGATAATACCTCTTACGTCGACGGCCCAGGTTTCTCAAAAGCATCTTCCATCTCTACCAAGCTGATAAAATTACCTTCCACCATGTGGATCTTATTGTTAGGAAGAGGATTCCCTACAACATTTGGAGACTTCGGCTTCTCTACCTTACCTTGCCGAATCAAGTCTTGTACTAAACGTTTGAACTGAAGGCGATGTCGGTAGTGTGACCCTTGTACTTGTGGTAGTGGCAATACTTAGAAGCATCTAAGCCTTCCTTCGGGTTTAACGGTTCATAATTCTCAAGCGGCTTGACCAAGCCCTTCTTTACTAGCACTTCGAAAACCTTGCCCATTGGCATTCCAAAATCATCAAACACTTCCCTCTCGCGGTGAATACCGTTATTCCCCCTCATTACGGCTTGAACATCCAAAGCGGCTTCCCCTTGCACATAATTTACTTGCCCACGGGCTCTTTCTTTCTTTGCGGTATTTGCGGGAGCTCTATAGCGGAATGAATTATTAGCGGCCCGGTGTCCTTTGGTGGAGCGATTCCGGTGATGCCACTCTCGTAACGTACGCCCGAATCCACCATTTCCCTAAGATTGGGAAAATAACCATTACTAACTGCCAACTTGTGTCCGGTAACAAACACTTGTAAAATATCTGTTTCGTTCATTCTCCTTGGGGCGGATACCGAATTTCGCTCAACTTATCATTCCAACGTTTGTAGAAGTCATAAATCGACTCTCCATTCTTTTTAAGCGTGTGCTCCAAATCAGCTCGATTCACTTGCCAATCCATGTTTGCTTGATACTTTTCGAGAGAACACCCTACTAACCTTGTCCCATGTGTCCCTTTCCTCCTCGTTCAACTTCGAAACCAACGGAGAGCGGCCCCTTCCAATGTGCTATGGAACATTCTCGCCATACGCTCGGGTGTACGAGTCTTTGGCCCTCATCGCCTTGACGTATAGGTGTCTAAATGTGTCTTTGGGCAAGTAACTCCTCCAAACATGGCCATCTTGGGCATCTTGAAATCTTGAGGTAGGGGTGCAACCTTACTCGGATTAAGCATCTTGATGGGGGACACACCTTGCTTTCCCATTTGCTCGGTCAATGCTTTCACTTGTTCAATCAATGCTAACACAGTCGGGTCTGTAGCAATGTTGGAGTTCTGCATGACTGGGGGTTGAGTGATGGTAGGGGAGGTGGAGTAGGTAGGAATATGATGGCCGGAATAATTGAAGGGTAAAGTGGGAGGGGTAGATTAGCAAAGTGGTCTTTGGGTGTGTCGGCGGGGAGGTTGATAAGGTCTTTTGGATTTGCTCGAGCTCCCATACATGACTGGTGGTGGAACATTATTGTAGCTGCTTGGAACGTAGTTGGGTAGAGGGAAGGTAGGTGCATTGGGGTTGGCGGGATTAGGAGCATTGACAGTTTCATCTTCAACATCGACCACTTCATTCCCCATCAAGATAACCTTGTGTCCCCTTTTGCTGAGTTCCTCAACAAAATGATCCTTCAGCTCTTGATTGTGGTTCTTCAAAGTGCGATTCTGCTCTTCAAGTTTCTCAACCCTCATGGTTAAACCGGCAAAGTAGGCGTGCAGAGCAGGCGGAATGTCATTGAAGTTGGGGTTGGCAGGACCTTCCATTGAAGTGACTGGTGTAGAGCCGGTTGCAGAGGCAGCAGGTGCGCTTGGAGTAGTTGATGGAGGCAAGGTTGTCATTGTTGAATGAAGAACGCGGCCCGACCTTAGCTCTGCGGAAATATCAGAAAAGACTCGGTTTTAGGAGAGGGGTTGACTCAATGCAGTGTACTAGCTTGAATTTTTTTATTTACAAAAGCTTTGTACATTTTAGTCCTACTAAGGTTGGAAGGGATACCCCTTTTTCGCAACTAACTAAATATCCTAAAGTGGTGAATCCTAACGACTAACCTTCTCACATAGACAGTTAATATGATTTTTATGAAAAGTACTGCAAACCAATGATAGGCCAAGATCCTTTAACAATATATCACTCGACCTCACATAGCACGTCCTTTGAAAGGAAATCAATTTTTTAGTGCTCTTAATCTCTCGATAGATCTTGACTTATCATTGGTTCGTGGTGACTTAACATAAAGACCCCATTAATTGTCTACATAAAAAAGCTAGTCAAACCAACCGGTCATATGGAGTGTATTCCTAGAAAAGTGGGTGACGCAAGGGTTAGGTTTTAGGCTCCCACCATGCAGCCGAAGCGCACTGATGAGTGGATGGCCAAGTGAGACTCGGAAGGGAGGCGACATGATCACCACACTTCCCGCACTTTGGCTTCTTCGAAGGGTAAAAGGGTGTCTGTGCAGTGTGACACGGACTCTAGTGGTAGTGTGAGGTAAAGAAGTCTAATTCTTTTTTAGAGAAAAAAGAGAAAGATTTTTTATTCACATGAAATGCATGCATGCAATGCAACAGTTAAGAGTAAAGAAAATAAATAAATAATAAAAAAAGAAAGCAAAATACAACACCATAAAAAAAAACGAAAGTCTGACCCACTTAGTTTGAAAAGATTTCAAAACAGTCCCCAGCAGAGTCGCCACTGTGAATACCCCGTCCCGATGCAACGCGCATTCGGAGGTTTGAAATAATTAATCATAAAATGTCGGATCGAAATGGGATATTCATTTAGTGACACTCGCTTTTAAACCATATTAAAATATTAGTTTAATTTTGAGAGTCGCCACGCCACTTTGATATAGCCCAAAGCTTTGAAAAAAGGCTAAACAGTTAATTGGGTTCGGGGGTCAAGTTACAACAGAAGAAGAAACGTTATCACTCCTATTGCCCGACGAATCGGTCTTTCTAGCATGTGGGGTGTTGGTTGTGTGCGGTGTTTACAGGAATAGATAGAAGAAACGGGATCATGCATAAGGAGGAGGGGAGAGAAAGAATTAATTGATGATCACACCCTAGAACCTTTGAGTTAGGCCCTCGGAAGGTGCACTAATCAACGTTCATCCTTGGGGGATTGTTGATCATGGGATAATTATAACTAAGGTGGAAGGAAAGAAAGAGTTCCTAGATCCATTGGATTTCTTGGGCGAAACCTTAGATCATCCTTGGCTATAGCATATTTAAATATATTAAAACAACCCTAAATCTAGCATACTCCCTCCGTCCCATTAGTAATGGGAAATTTACTGTAGACACGGGAATTAAGGAAAAGTGAATTATAGTGGAGGGAATAGTAAATTATAATGGTGTTGTGAGTATTAAAATAATGTAGGAGAGAGAATGAGTGGAGGGAATAGTAAAGATTCCTTTCCATTTTAGGAAGTTTGTGGTTTGTAATGGGACGACCAAAAAGGAAAGTTTGTGGTTTGTAATGGGACGGAGGGAGTATATGACATAAGCAAGAAATAAAGTAATTAGAATATACTAAGCATGCAAACAATAATAATAAAGACAATAATAATAAAGAACAAAAATATTAAAAAGAGCCTTACCAATTGTAGCAAGACTTTGGGGTCGAATCTAGGACGATTCGAAGAGAGTAAGAAGAACTATGGGTAAAGCAAGTGTAATCTCGCTTCTCCCGAGTAATTTTTGTGTGTGAAAGTAGGGAGCCGGGCACCCCTATTTATAGTGCCTGGCGCTGAAGGGTCGATCGGCACTATAAAAAAGGGTCGATCGGCCATACCACGGGTAAAGGGCCGATCGGCACTTCGATCTGGCGTACCTTCCACGCCAACAATGACGGCGCATGTACGGATGAAGGGATTGAGGGATTATTAGGGTTTCTCATTAATTAAACCGGGCCAGACATTAAAAATGCCTTTTTTCGGGCCGGGTACTAACAACTCCGCTTGATTGTTTGATGCTGGGAACTTGAATCTCAACACTTCCTCAAAGACTCTTCCGCTTTCTGGTTCGACAAGAACGATCCCTGCCCCACTTAGATTTCTTGTTGCCGATCCGTCTGAATAGATCTTCCAACATCCCATAGGCAAAATCAACTCCGCTGGTTGGTCGTTTACTTCCTTTCCCTTGCTCACTTTCTTCTGCGGCCTTTGATCGTCGTCTGTTGTGAATGACGTTTCAACTAGGAAGTCTGCCAGGGTTTGTGCCTGCAAATCCTTTCTAGCTACGTAGCGAATGTCAAACTCTGTCAGCTCGATGCTCCAATTGAGTAGACGACCAGAGCTCTCAGGGCGATGCAATATCTTGCGCAATGGGGCGTCGGTGTAAACAACGATGGGATGAGCAGAGAAGTACGCTCGTAGCTTTCGTGCTGTGATGACGAGAGCGTAAGCGATCTTCTCCGCATTGAAATAGCGGGTTTCTACATCCGTCAAAGCTTTACTAACATAGTAAACCGGCCTCTGTGTTCCACCTTCCTCCCTAACCAACACGGCGGCTACGACTTTGTCACCCGCCGAGAGGTAAACATAAAGGTCTTCACCTGCTACGGGGCTTTGGAGGAGTGGTGGGGAGCCAAGATACTCTTTCAGCTGATTGAACGACTGGGAACATTCATTCGTCCATTTAAAGTCCTTAGCACCTCGGAGAGCTTTAAAAAATGGAAGCGATCTCTCGGCGGACTTGGCAATAAAACGACCTAGGGTCGCTACTCGTCCATTCAAACGCTGAACCTCCTTAATGCTTGTAGGTTCTGCCATGTCGATCAAAGCCTTGATTTTCTCAGGATTGGCTTCGATTCCCCGCTGTGAGAGCATGAATCCTAAGAACTTTCCTGCTGCAACTCCAAAGACGCACTTAGCCGGATTGAGGACCATGTCGTTTGCTCGGAGATTGGAGAATGTTTGCTGTAGGTCGTCGACATGCTTTCTCTTTCTACTTTTGACGACCATGTCATCAACATATGCTTTCAGGTTGTCGCCGATCTGTTCCTTGAATAACTTGTTGATCATCCTTTGGTACGTGGCTCCGGCGTTCTTAAGCCCAAAAGGCATCTTCGTATAACAATAAGTTCCCCCTGCAGCCTGAAAGGCCGTCTTCGGAATGTCTTCTTCAGCCATCTTGATTTGGTGGTAGCCAGAATAAGCATCAAGAAAGCTCAAAGTAGTGTGACCGGCCACAGAATCGACGAACTTGTCAATTATGGGCAAAGGGTAACTGTCCTTGGGGCACGCCAAGTTTAGATCGGTAAAGTCGACACAGAGCCTCCATTTTCCATTTGGTTTTTTCACAAGGACCACGTTAGCCAGCCAAGTTGTGAACCCAGCGTTCACAATAATTCAAACTCTCAAAGAACTTCTCAATCTCTTGCTTTATAGCAATCTCTTTTTCGATTGAAAAACTCGACACCTTTGCTCTTTGAATTTCATGGTGGGGTTCACTCCAAGCCTATGAACTGCCACGTCCTCTCTGATCCCCTTCATATCTTCCACCTTCCAAGCAAAAACATCGAGGTTCTGTTTGAGTAGGGAGATTATCTCTTCCCTCTCCTTAGTGCAGAATCGAGACCCCGGCTTGATTTTACGCTCTGGATAGTCGGGGTTAATGACCGGTTCAATTAGCTCGTCGGTGGCTTCATCTCGGGGCGTCGTCCCTAAAGTCCATGTATTCAATGACGATCTCTTTAATTTTCCTTCTTGCTTCAGGTGTCAGATCTGGTACCTCGTCGTCAATCAATTTATCCAACTCGGCCCCCGATTCTTGGGCGACCAAAAGTTGTGGCTTTGCAGCTTGGTCGTCCATGAATATTTCCACAAAGACCTCGGGGTCGTCTATACACTTGATTGTCGAGATGCCGGCGTACGAGGTCGCTGCTGTTTGCTTGACAGTTTTAGAGAGCTTCACGATGTGATCTGGATCGTCGATTTCAATGGTCCGTTTTGCCTTCAGCACGTGCTCTAGGAATTCTGGGGCCGTCTCCAACACACATCCCACTCTGGCACGGGAAGGAAATTTGATTCGTTGGTGGGAGCGAGGCGACGATCCCAAGCAAGATTGACCAGGTTGGCAAGGATTGCGTGATAGTCACTGACGACGTCGATCACAATAAAAGTTACAGTCTTGATTGTTCTCAATGGGTGTTCCCCGATGTCGACTGGAAGGTCGATCTGGCCTTTTGCATCTACTCGGTGATTGGTGAATCCTTCTAGACGACCTAAGTAAGGACTTAGACGGCTATCAGGCAGACTCCATTCTACGGTAGACGTTGTAGAAACAAGATGTCTTTGGCCGCTCCCGTATCGATCAAAATTCTCCTTGATTCGCAGTTATCGATGAAACCAGGGTATGACTAGAGTTTGTTGACGAGCTAATGGATTGGCTGGCAGCTCGTAGGGAAAGAAACTTATCACGTCGTTTGGAGTTTCCGATTTTTGGGGGACATGTGGGGCCTTCTTCAGATGGTAGATGGCGCTCTTAATCTGATTCTTGCTCGTCTCCTCGTAGATTACTAACACCATTCTTGGATTCCTGCGTGGAGGGTCGTCGTTAGCAACTCGGGTGTTGGCGCTCGACGATCCTTCCTTACATATTCCCCTAGTCGTCCCGTAAATCGCCGATCCATCTACGAATGATCTTTTTCAAGCCGAAACATTCCTCGGTATCATGGCCTTTGTCTCGTGGTATTCACAATATTTGTTCATGTTTTTCTTTCCCTTCCCGTTCGGGTTCATTTTTGGTGCCGGGCCAAAATCAACGTTGCTCAAAATTTCGCTCTAGACACGGTAAGCGGAGTGTACGACTCGGGACTTTTTCGCTTTCACTTTGTTCTTTCCTTTCTCTCCGACCTTATCCTTCTTGGATTTTGTCGCTTCAACCTCGTCGACGACCTTTCCTTCTCTTTGCAACTTCCTTTCTTCAGCCTCGGCGACGGCGTACGCCTTGGCATGGAGGTCTTTACGGGACTTGGCCGGGTGGACTTGAAGCTCGTAGTCTGTGAAAGTGTAGAGGAAACGACACCATGCCCGAAACAACTTATGATCTCCCGTCGCTTAAGTCCTCATCAATTTGATCCACCAATTTCTTGAATCTTTTGAAGTAACTCATCGAGCTTTCAGTGGCTCCTTGGGAAATATTGGTTAAGTCGTTGACAGTCTTACGACGATCTCCCGCCGTAGCAAACCTTCCTAAAAACTTCTTTCTCATTTGTTTCCATGATTCAATACTCCCCTTCGGTAGGCTTCTAAACCACCTCAGAGCAGCGTCGACCAGTGTGCTCGTAAGAGCCTTACACATGACGTCGTCGTAGCCAGAGGCTTTTGCCACTACGTACATCTGTGCCTCAAGGTGTTGTATGTGGTCGATGGCGCTGGTAGAGCCGTTGTATTGTTTCAGGTCGGGTAGCTTGAAGCCGGGTTCCGGAGGTCCCGTTTCCAACATCCAGGGTGCGAGGGGATTCATAGTGTCGCCATCGTCGTCAGAGTCGTCGCTGTCCATTTTGTTCCTTTTGTTCGTCAATTCTTCCACCTGACGCTTCAACCTCAAGAACTCTCTCATGTCCACTTCTCCTATTGGGCCGGCTGGGGGGATCCTATCCTGACGAGGCCCCCGGGCGATGGTGTTAGACCGTTGCCTCTCTGTGGGAGCAGGTCGTCGTGAGATGGATCGCTCCCTATAGCTGGGTGGTGGAGACGGCCTATAGGATCTTGAAAGTTCTCGTTCATAACGGGGTGGAGTACGAGTTCTTTCTCTCGTGGCTAGGTGCTCGTTCATTTTCTAAACTAAGGGTGTCATTGGGACGACCCCTGGACGATTTGGTTCGGATTTGCTTCAGGATTCTCGACGGCCAAACTCTACGAGGCTCGCTTCCTCGGCTCGTCGGCTATCTTGTGATGGGGCTCCTTGGCTTCGTCTTTCATCGAGGTGTTCCCTTAGGTCAAGCTGTGGCACCACGCGCTCATTTTCGGCCAGTCCCCTCACGACGACCAGCATTCTGTCTCTGGTTTCTTCTCCTTCTTCCTGACGAGACCGTTTGGTGGGATGCCTGCGGGGCTTGAGGAGCGGCCATGTGAATGAGCTCGTCTTGGATTTGCAGGAATTCTTTTAGGGCGTTAGCTCTCTCGATGAGGAAGGCTGCTCTGTCGAGATTAGGGTTGGAGGGGCCTCCCGTATATCTTGCCGTTGTCTCAGGCCTCCTTTCCAGTGGAGGTCTCCTCTGGCGCTCAGCAGCGGGCCCTTTTTCTCTTCTTGGTTGCTTGAAGACACAGCCTGTCCATCAACCACCCCTTGTGACACAGTAACCCTTAGATTAGGGTTCCTAGGTGGAGAGGGTGGTGCAGGTTTTCCTGCTGAGGTGGAGGTACGCCCTCATCTTCGGTAGACTTGCTGGCCGTGTGACCCTCCGACATCATTTTTCCAGGCTTCTCATTTGATTTCTTTTCTGAAGATCACTTGAACTGACCTTTCCGGCAATGGAACCAATCGATCGCGCGAGGAAAGCGTGGTGGGCTCGGTTCTTTGGATCCAAATAATGAATGAGCTAGCTTGTGATTCGCACACCACAAGAAATAACGGTGGCTGGCCGGGGTCTTCCAAGCCCCTCGGCGTGAGAGTAAGATTATGGACTGGAAATATGGTGGCAAAAATATGGAATGTGTGTGGGTACGTGAATATGCAATAAAGCATTACCTCAAGTGTCCATGTTGTTACTCTCTTATTTATAGTAGGAATAGTGATGTTAGGGTTTTCACCAGAGCGTTGGATTGGGTGGTCTCCAACCGATTGGATCGGCTCCATCTCCCAAAGTGTACACGTGTCGCGTGGGAGGGGTCCGTCTATGTTAGGATGCCGTAACACTGACACCGATGGCGGTTTGCCTTATAAGGGAAAGTCAACTCGTACGCCTTTTGGAGTTATTACTGTTTGCATGATTGCACGTGTAACTAAGCACTGTAGCAGGTCTAACATTCTCCCAAATTAGCTAATTAACCAAGCTTGTTGAGGAAGCTTAATAGAAGAGACGACCTGGAGCTGTCCGTCCAGTTAGGTCGTCTCCTCGAGGGGCGACTCGACGAGAGAGAGTTGATCGTTCAGTGACGACGCTAACTCTTGGACGAGTGCCGGTTCGCGCCGAGGGAAGGCTTGTCGTTAAGGTGAGCTTAGTTCACTGTCGACGACCTCTTCTTGGTATCTCGACGGGCTAGAAGTTAATCCCTTCCTCAATGGTACAATGACTCGTCGTTTGGATGGGCTTGGTCGCTCAATGGCGACGACTACCAACCAATGTTGGACGGGTCATGACCCGAGGCCTTGATCTGTTCCTTCGTGGTCGGTCTTTTGATGGGCCTGTTGGGCCTCTGGGCTCGTAGCAAAGTATTGGGCTTGGCCCATCACAAAATATTCCGTTCATATATATATATATATATATATATATATATATATATATATATATATATATATCTCCCTCCGTCCTAAACAATCTTCACACTTTCCCTTTTGGGCGTCCCAAAACTTACTTCACACATTTAAAACTTACCTAAAATGGAAAGGAATCTTTACTATTCCCTCCACTCATTCTCTCTCCTACATTATTTTAATACTCACAACACCATTATAATTTACTATTCTCTCCACTCATTCTCTCTCCTATTTTATTTTCACACTCACAACACTTTCAATATAATACTCCCTCCTTAAAACCAAATCTGAACGGTGTTTGTGAACATTGTTCGGGACGGAGGAGTATATATATATACTCCCTCCGTCCCACAAGAGTCGCCCGTTTTTGTGTTGCACGCAAATTAATAAAATGGGTGGGAAGAAAAAATGTTGTGAGGGTAATTTGAAAATAGGAGAGAGAATGAGCGGAGGGAATAGTAAATTATAATGGTGTTGTGAGTATTAAAATAATGTGGAGGAAAGAGAATGAGTGGGAATAGTAAAGATTCCTTTGCCAAAAAAGGAAAGTGGAAGCTATTAACGGGACACCCAAAATGGCAAAATGGGAAGCTACTATTGGGACGGAGGGAGTATATATTTTAGAAAAGTGTAATTTTAGATTTGACTAACGATAATGGATGTCGTTATATGATGTTAGTCAAGACATTAATTTTGTGAAAGTTAAAGGACCGCATAAGCATAATGAATATAATATCTCAAATGGCATGTAGCATTGACTTGGAATAATCCTAAGTCAAAGTCTATTTTTTGTGTCTATTTTGAAATTTCCATAAAGTTGCGGTAGATGTGAACTTTATTACGATATTGACTTTTAGAGCAAGACATCTAGCCTACCAAGTGTAGTAGCCATGAACCTCAAATTGGGTTCAGCGAACCTCAAATTGGGTTCAGCGCAGTTGGATGGCACAACAGTAAACAATTAGGTTGCATCATAGGCACAGGTCAGTTAGAGATATTATCGCCTATTGAGAATCGACAAACCTTGTATATGACATATAAAGATTTTGGGTCATTCCCCTTGACACCAATTGATTTTAAGATGAAAACTCAGACTTTCAGATGGTATCAGAGCATGTTCTTAGACGTGCAGGCCCAACGGCTCAAGATATTACTCCGCGTCACCCAATTAATAAGTCCACGTTGTAAGTCTTGGCAAAGCCCGGCTACACGTGAGGAGGCGTGTTAGAGATATTATCTCATATTGAAAATTGACAAACCTTGCCTATAATATATAAAGATCCTGGATCATTCCCCTTAACATCAATTAGTTTTAAGGTGAAACTTCAAACTTTAAGATAAGATGGTATAGAATTGTTGTATAGCAAAGAATGTGGTCTCTAGATTTGGACACTTTTTTTTTATCTTTTTGTAAATTAATGATTAATTAAAATTAATTTGACTACTAAAGTTAAAGTGAGACAAACTTTTTGAAACGAAAGGAGTATTGACGTAATTATAATCATATTACAAACATGTAAAACACATTAATTAAAATTGTTAAGAAGTAACCAACTTGCTTGCAAAGTTGCTTTTTCTTTTTTGGACCAAACGAAGTTCACAAATTCATTAGTATAAACCGAACTTTTACATGTGTGCTTGTCTGACCACTATTTGGAGCAACGATCAAAGGAAAAAGGGACAACTTCATAGGTGATCTTTATATTATTTTTTTAACAAACGGCTCTTGTACTATTAATTTATTGCATTTTTTATCTTGTACGTTCAAAACTCCAAATGTCATATGCGCACTTTTGTTTATTGTCAATTTGACCAGATTTTTTAACTCATGTTAAAAATTTAACATACTTGTCTATGTTGGCGCCAATTGACATTTTTTCTCAACCGTAAGATTCCATTCTCCCCTTCCACTTAAAACAAATTCCTAAACATTCAACCCACCGTCGCTGCTACCATTAACACACCACCAATTCATAATTTCAGAATGTATCTATCTATCTATTCATCTTCAACCTATTGCATAACCATCCACCACCACTAATCTACGCCACCCCAGACAACCATGCCGCCATCGCCCTCTAGCCATCACCACCGCCACCATTCACCACCATAACCACCAACTAGAAAAATGAAAGAAATGCATGGTTGTTAATGGTATATGATTCAAGAAAATGCCACAAAAATCAAGAAAACGACAACAAAATCAAAGATTGCCCACGATCCAAATAATAATTATATTTTGTAATCAAAAACCAAGATTAAAAAAAAATAGATCTGGATTTTTCAATATGTTGTTGTAGCCTCTATAGGACTGTAGTAGTCGTTAGGAATATGCCAGAATAGAGAGGAAAGGTTTAAGGGACGATTAAAAAGTCAAAAAACCCTGATCTGGATTCTTCAAATCTGTTGATGACGAAAATAAGATCTGAAATGGTAGGGGAGGAGGAGAAGGGGCGATGAGGAGGAGGTGAAGAAGGTGTGTAGTGGAAGTGGGAGGGATAGAGGGATGGATTGGGGCAATAGAAGGTGAGAGAAGTGGGAGGGATGGTGGGGGGGGGGGGCTACGGCAGTGGAGATACGGGAGGGGTGGAGGTAACAACCGATGAAGGTTGCTGGAATGAGAAAACATTTTTCGAAAAACAATTAAACACCGAAAAATGGAGAAAACATTTTTCGAAAAACAACGACACTAAAAAAATGGGGAAAACGTTTTTCGAAAAACAATCAAACACCTTAAAACGATACATTGGATATGATTACACTTGATTTTTTTGACAGACGTCCTCCCAAAACAGAAGATCTCCCAAATAAGGCTCCGTTTGTTTCGGCTTAAAACATTTTTCGAAAAACGTTTTACGTCGAAACAATCGGAGCCTTAACCGGGAGATCTTCTGATTATTTGGGAGGACGGCTGTCAAAAAAATCAAGTGTAATCATATCCAATGTATTATTGGCTAGTCTAAATTAAAATCATGTGCTTTGATACACACTAACTACACATAAGTTGCGGGTCGTTGGCATATTACTGATTTAATACTCCATCATCAACTAACAAGTCAACCTATCCAAAAAGTTTCAGTGTTTGAAATTCAAACAAAGACAATTTATATATTTCGTCCCACTTTAATTAATTAGGACGTTTTGTTATTTTGAATGTCGCACTCGTATAACAAGTTCAAAATGACAAATGTTTGTTAACGAGATTTACAATCCACACTCCACCGTTACAATAACTATTCACTCGTTATTTCATATCTCACATTCTCTTTTTTATCTTACTTTTAATACATACAAAATCTATCTCGCTAACAGATTTTTTTAATCTTCGCACTAAAATCAAAAATCTTTTTTCGAGTGAAACGGGAAATACGTTGTACTCGAATCAAACTAGAAGACGGCAGGGTCAATTTATCCAACTTAAAAAACAAAAATAAGTTGAAGAAAAATAAAAAGGTATTCTCAACTATCAAAAGATAATTATATATAGTGTGTGGACAAGCTGTCATTATCTTATTATTCACTCTGTCCGTCCCACTCGAAAAATATACAAAAATTTATTTTGGGTATCCCATTTAAAAATGTATACATATAAAATGGATTTTTTTTAACAATTCTTTATTTATTGATCCACTTGTCCTACTCACAATAATTATCTACTTATTATTCTCTATTCCACTTTCTCTCTCATACCTTGACTTTTCATACTTATAATACTTTACTAGTATACATTTTACTTAATTTTCGTACAGTACAACTTTGTTTATTTTTTAATGGGTCGGAGTGAGTATTAGTTAGAACAATTCCACAGGTAATAAGATAAGATAAGATAACTTCCATTTACTTATTATTAGCATAATTATTTGGAAGGGGTAAGATGGAAATTTGGAATCGTTCTTGGGGATGATCTCAAATTTGTCAGGCTTTTATTAAATCACTAATAATTAGGATTATCCATATATTATATTAAAAGATAAATATTTAGAGTTCTCACATTAAATCATGTCATTATTATGACATGAATTATATAATTCTCTCATTGATCAATAGATCCTGATAATTTGATTCATAATAAATTCAATAAGTTTAATCTATATAAGAGTATATTAAAAGACAAACATTTAGAGCTCTCACATTAAGTCATGCCACTATTATGACATGACATTATATAATTCTCTCATTGGTTAATAGATCCTGATAATTTGATTCATAATAAATCCAATAAATTTAATTAATTAATAATTATACATTAAAATAATTTTTTAGCTTAGTCATTTAAAAAATATTCATTTTGTAGCTTAGTCATTTTTTCTAGATGACTGTTAAAATGTAAGAACACCTTATCTCTTTCTATCAATATTTAACACTAGTAAAAGCCCGTGTCCGAGGATAGGTTATTTTTTTTTTTAATTAAGCCCATGTCCGAGGACAGTTTTTTTTTTTTAAAAAAAATAAAATTTAAAGGACAAAATGGGAAAGGGATAACTTAGTGAGGACAAAATAGAAAATTTGACATTTGATACTGTTCATTCAACTGTTTATGGCAAGTTGCCATTTATACTATAGATAGATGTGGATGTATTGATATGTTAGAATTTTTTTGTTTCAGACCTTAAAGTCTTAAAAGTATTTCAAGTTTTCAATTGAGCCCCTAGTTTAGTTCAATCACAAGTTTTCATGACTTAACAATCAAATTTATGACAGTAAGGTTAGGGACCAACGATATGCAAAATTCAATCAATTTGGTACGATACTTAAAAAATCTAAATACAAGGACCATCAAAAATATTTCAAAAGTACAAGGACTAATAGGGAAGTTGTCCCAAAGAAAAATAAAAAGAAATCAAAGACAAACTCCTATTAATTAGTTGTACTTCATAATAAAATATCGACAACCAAAGGATTCCGTTTGTGGTAGAATCTTACAGTCACATCTTAGCCCCCTTCAAAAAATAAAATACTCCCTCCGTCTCAATAAAAAAAGAAAATTCACCAATTATTCAAAAGGACGTTCCGTTAGAAGCTTCACCTTTACTAAAATGACAAAAAATTTTACTATTTCATCCACTAAGGCTCCGTTTATTTCGACATAAAGCATTTTCCAGAAAATATTTTAGGAAAAATGTTTTCCTTTAAAATGTTTTACAGAGGTAGGGCGTAAAATGTTTTACGGAGAAAGGATGTAAAATATTTTCGACTGTTTGGTAAAAAATTTTTTTCCTGAAAGGCGTAAAATGTTTTATTAAAAAAAATATTTTAATCATTTTTGTAACTACCCCACCCACCTGCCACCTGCCCACCCCACCCACCCCCCCCCCCAAAAAAAATAAATTTTTTAATCATTTTTTGTAACTATCCCACCTACCCCCTGCCTATCCCACCCCACCCACCCACCCCCCCAAAAAAAAAATGATTAAAAAATATTTTTTTTTTTGGTGGAGAGAGGGTGGGGTGGGGTAGGCAGGGGATGGGTGAGGTAGTTACAAAAAATGATTAATTTTTTTTTTTTGGGTGGGTAGTGGATAGGCGTGGGGTAGTTACAAAAATGATTAAATTTTTTTTTTTTTTTTTTTGGGGATGGGGGTGGGGGTGGGGTAGTAATTTTTTTTTTTTTTGGTGGTGGGTAGGCAGGGGGTGGGGTAGCAGGGGTAGGGGTGATTTTTTTTTTTTTATTATTATTATTATGTTGTATCTTGTGAAATATGAGTTATATTATACATGAAGGGCATCATTTTTCGAAAAATGCTTTACTTAGGAAAATGTCAGTAAGTCGTTTTACTTGGGAAGGAAGGGCGTAAAATGTTTTTCGGAAAACGTTTTCTCCATTTTTCGAAAAACAATCAAACAGCGGAAAACGAGTTATTTTTCGGAAAACATTTTCCGGGGGCTCAACCAAACGGCGTAAAACGAGTTATTTTACGAAAACAAGTTATTTTACGCCCAAACAAACGGAGTCTAATTCTCTCTCCTACTTCACTTTTATACTCACAATACTTTTCAAATTTACTATTCCCTCCACTCATTCTCTCTTCTATTTTACTTTTACACTCACAACATTTTCTCCACTTACCTTTTTCCTTAATTTGTGTGCCGGCCCAAAATGGTGAAAGTTTTATTGGGATGGAGAGAGTATTGTAGTAATTCAATGTTGATTAAAAAAAAAGCATCTGATCAGTTGTTGTCAATTCACTGTTGATTTCGACCTCTTTAATTTTGAACTGTGTCAATTTTAACACTGTTAAAATTTTAGAAATGACATTTTAATCTTAATATTTTGGTGGGGGGAGGGTGGGGCGGGGTAGGCAGGGGATGGGTGGGGTAGTTACAAAAAATGATTAATTTTTTTTTTTTGGGTGGTGGGGTGGGGTGGGATAGGCAGTGGGTGGGGTAGTTACAAAAAATGATTAAAATTTTTTTATTTTTTTTTTGGGGTGGGGAGGGGGGTGGGGTGGGGTAGTAATTTTTTTTTTTGGGTGGTGGGTAGGCAGGGGGTGGGATAGCAGGGGTAGGGGTGATTTTTTTTTAATTATTATTATGTTGTATCTTGTGAAATATGAGTTATATTATACATGAAGGACACCATTTTTCGAAAAATGCTTTACTTAGGAAAATGTCAGTAAGTCGTTTTACTTAGGAAGGGCGTAAAATGTTTTCCGGAAAACGTTTTCTCCATTTTCCGGAAAACAATCAAACAACGGAAAACGAGTTATTTTACGAAAACATGTTATTTTACGCCCAAACAAACGAGGCCTAATTCTCTCTCCTACTTCACTTTTATACTCACAATACTTTTCAAATTTACTATTCTCTCCACTCATTCTCTCTTCTATTTTACTTTTACACTCACAACATTTTCTCCACTTACCTTTTTTTTTTTAATTTGTGTGCTGGCCCAAAATGGTGAAAGTTTTATTGAAACGGAGAGAGTATCGTAGTAATTCAATGTTGATTAAAAAAAAGCATCTGATCATTTGGGAGGACGGCTGTAAAAAAAAATCAAGTGTAATCATATCCAATGTATTATTGGCTAGTCTAAATTAAAATCATGTGCTTTGATACACACTAACTAGACACATAAGTTGCGGGTCGTTGGCATATTACTGATTTAAAAATAATACGCCATCATCAACTAGCAAGTCAACCTATCCAAAAGGTTTCAGTGTTTGAAATTCAAACAAAGACAATTTATATATTTCCGCCCCACTTTAATTAGGACATTTTGTTATTTTGAATGTCGCACTCGTATAACAAGTTCAAAATGACAAATGTTTATTTAACGAGATTCACATCAACAATTACAATAGCTATTCACTCCTTATTTTATATCTGACTTTTTCTCTCCTATCTCACTTTTAATACTCACAACAACTATCTCGCTAACAGATTTTCTTAATATTCACACTAAAATCAAAAATCTTTTTTCGAGTGAAACGAAGGAATATGTTGTATTCGAATCAAACTAGAAGACGGCTAAATTTATCCAACTTAAAAAACAAAAATAAGTTGAAGAAAAATAAAAAGATATTCTCAACTATTAAAAGATAATTATATATAGCGGGAGGACAAGCTGTCATTACTCCCTAAGTCTCACTCGAAAAAGGCAAAAATTTTTATTTAAAGTGAACCATTTAAAAATGCATACACTGTACTCCCTCCATCCCATTACAAATAGAAAATTTACTGTTCACGCGTAAATTAAGGAAAAAAATAATGATATAAATGTTGTGAGTGTAAAAGTAAAATAGGAGAGAGAATGAGTGGAGGGAATAGTAAATTATAATGGTGTTGTGAGTATTAAAATAATGATAGGAGAGAGAATGAGTGGAGGGAATAGTGAATTTGTGGTTTGTAATGGGACGCCCAAAAAGGAATATTTGTGGTTTGTAATGGGACGGAGGGAGTATATGGAAACTTTATAACACTTCTTTATTAATGTGACTCGCTTGTTTTACTCACAATAATTATTTAATTATTATTTCATACCCCACTTTCTCTCTTATGTCTGACTTTTTTTACTCACAACACTTACTCTACTATGCACTTTTCTTAATTTTGGTGTAATACAACTTTATTTATTTTCGGGTGTGACGGAGTGAGTATTAGTTAGCACAATTCAACAGGTAATAAGATAAAAAACGTGTTTTGTGTTTCCCCGTTTGTGCCAGTGCCAGTTAAACAAAGTGCCAGTGTGACAAAGTGCCAGCGCATGTGTAACAAAGTGCCAGTGAAAAAAGTGCCAGTACCAGTTTAACAAAGTGCCAGTGTAAACTGGCACTGGCACTTTGTTAAACTGGCACTTTTATATACATGAACTGGCACTCTTCACACTGGCACTCTGTTACACTAACACTGACACTTTGTTACACTAACATTTTTGCTGACTCTCAAAAACACAATCACTGGCATTAAAAAACACATGCACTGGCATTCAAAAACACATGCACTGGCACTCAAAAATACATACACTGGCACTCAAAAACACTGGTAATCATTTTTGCTGGCTCTCAAAAACACAAGCACTGGCATTCAAAAACACATGGACTGGCATTTGAAAACACATACACTGGCACTCAAAAACACATACACTTGCACTCAAATTCCCATCTGATTTGTTCTGCATGACAAGTTGTACTGGCATTCCAAAATTATTGCACTGGCACTCGAATTAAAATGCACTGGCACTCAAATTAAACTCATACCTTCGTTCCAATCACAGGCCAAAATAAGGGTTTGCATTTACCAAACACAATCCTGACCTTGTTAAAAGGTAATCTCCATAGCCAAAATACAACCTTCCCAACTCCCCAAACCAACACATACCCTGACAATCCAAAAGATGTCCAAACTCCTTTCCGGCCTCATCGGTCCAGTCCTCGTGTCTCAGCGGTATCTAAAACAATAAAGGGAGAAGGGGTGAGAATAAATCTCAGCAAGCTATTATGTATGCAACAATATGCCATACAATATGCAACACATAAACAGGTTGATCAATATCAATATGCAACACATAAACAGGTTGCTCAATATCACATTGGTAAAGCGGTAAACACATTCCGTTACCTTCTCTTTACCTTTCCCATCTGAATCATATGTAGTACTACGGTGGGAGTAATACTCCTCTCGTTTTGTGAACTGCTGGTGCATATCCACGTCTTATACGACCCCTTGCAGAGATCCATATAAGATATTAGCTATCTTATGAACTGTTCATACATATCCACAGAAGCTGTACCCCCAATCCGTGGCCACAGAAGGGGGAGCGGTCACAGGTATAAGGAAATCCAAGCACCTTATGAAATATCTTCTCATAAGTGATTGTATTCCTTATACCCCCGAGGATCAGCTGATATAACCATATTCAAGCACATAACAGATACTTGAAAATAAGTCCACCCCATGGACATCAATACATAACATGGTACTTATTCCTCATGCCAAACCACTCACAATAGTGCACATATATTTCAACACTATTGAATAACAACAATCCAATGACATGGTATTAATACTCATGCTCAACAAATGAAACAGTGCAATACGTATTTAAACACTATGTGCACAACCAACCATGAATATGTAAGCACTTATGGCACAATGTATATCACGTAAGCCCTATATATTCGTTACACAAAGTATAACCCAGTAACAGGGTATTAATACTCCTGCCCAAACCAATGAAGTAGTGCAACATCTATTTATTGCACTATATAAACCAATAACCATATACATGTAACCACGTAGAGGTACAATGACATACAAGTAGCCCTACACGTTCATAACTTAACATTAAACACCTTCCATAAAGGTTCCATAACCAATTACCAAGTTTTACTAACTTTGGTTCAAGTTTCACAATTGCCTTTCAACCCTTTTTAAGACAATATTTAAAGCCTTTCCCATTATCAATTTGGACCATTTAAAGTTCCATTGTGTAGTACTAAAGTTGTACTAGAATCAAGGTTGAAGAGTGCTCAATTATATACTGAGTAGACTAGGTGTTCAAAGCCTAGAAAATTGTTCAAAGGCTGCAAGGCAAGGCACGACTCGTGCCCTAAGGCACGACTCGTGCCATATTACACCCCCACCAGAACCATTCGTCCCCAGGAGGTCACGACTTGTCCCAACCTGGCAACATGTGCCGCACGACTTCAATGGCCATGGTCACGACTCGTGCTACAGGGCACGAGTCGTGCCCAACACCAGAAACCTTACTTCAGTTTCAAACATCAGCAGTTCAAGGGAGATTACCAATTTTCTATATCCTCTTTCCATTCCACTCAACTTTACCCAATTTTAAACATCAAAACAAGGTTCCAAACACATAAATATACTCCCTCCATGCTATATAACACATCTATATCACCCTTTTGACATATTCATCAACCTTACTTGTTTTGTTCCCATTTCAAACACCAAGTAAATGGTTTCAACTTTACACAAAACCATCATAACCTCATAATAACATCTTTACACAAGGCATGAACAGTTATAGAAAGAAAACATAACAACTTACCAAAATTTATCAAAATAAAAGGAAGATTTGATCGGCTATACTTGCTCTATTCAACTCCCTGATCATAAATATGAAGTCGGAATCAACAACAAATCAACGGTTGAATTTCTGGGATTTTCGAAGGATAACCTAGGGTTTATGTTCTTTCTAGTCTGAGAGAGAAAGAGAGAAAGCTGAGGAATTTCTTGGCTACTTGGAGAAGCTAGGAATGATATATATATAACAATTTCACATTCTAGCTCCTCGAGGTTTCAAATAACTACAAGCCACTACCTTGAACTTATAATTACACATAAGCTCCTCATACTTTTTATAACATTTCCATTTAAAATTTCAAGTGTCATCACTTTACTACACAAATTCCCTTTTCCTTCATTTAGACATTATATATTCAAAATCAATTTAATAACATCTAAAATCACGGAAGTGACCAAATTATTCAAATAAACACATAATCAAATAATGCATAATAGGGAATGCAATGCACCCCACCCCCACGTGCTCCACGTGTGACCGAAATGGTGCCTAGGTTTAGGGTCGTGACACACATTTAAACTAACACCCCATGTATTTCTTATCATTTACACTAACACCCACCAACAACGTGCATACAACCGTCCTGTTTGGTTTCAATGTCAATTAAACTAAAACCATGGATTTCATAGCATCAACATGGCTCCCCAGCTAACATACGTATATAAACTGATTTCAAAGCATGCATACATTACATTTAAACTAACATACATACCATACGGTAGTGATGCTCGCCGACTGGTATCGTTCCCATCGTATGCTTTGTCGCCGACCTCGAGGAGCCCACTTAATTTGCCCGAGCCTGTTCGGCGATCGCTATCGCCCCATCCGACGACCAATGTTTGCAAAATCTACGAAATACCTCCTCGGTCATCCAAGTCGGTGTCACGGGCGCTAACTTCGCCGCCAGCCGCTTAATATAATAATTAGACTTCGTGGTACCTATTACAAATATGAATATCTCGTAGACATATACAGTATATAATGATAATATTATAAAATTAAAAGAGTATAATCATTGTTAATTAAACTAATTAATGATAGATAAATATGTTACCAATATGATCCCGAAATAACTTCTGACACTGTTTCATGAAAATAAATTTAGCCGTCGCCTCGTCAATATCCGGTGCCCATGTAAATTTCAACTACAACATATAATGATAACATTACAAAACTAAAAGAGTATAATCATTATTAATTATAACATTTTATTAACAAACTAACATTTAAGTTTTAAATAAAAATCATTAACACATTATCTAAAACTCCTCCCAAGCATTCTCCTTCTCCTCCCGTGGCAATGATTTCCAGTTGGGCCAAAACTCTTGCATGACTCGAGATCGCCAATACATCCCAATCCTTGTCCCCGGGGTACGGTATGCACCTATAAACCTACCAAGTATATTTATACAATAACATTTTAACTTAAATAATGAATTATATGTAAAACAAAAAGGAACCAACTTATATCAAATTAATGAAGAGTTACTTACTGTGCATAATGTGGCGATATCCGGAGAAACGTCCTCCCCTCAGAATCGATAGGAGTAGGACTCATAGTAGTATCGGCCCCAGAGGAGGAGCTGGTACTACTATGTGTAAGGTCGACATCATCAGTACCGGTAGCACCTGTATCAGATCGGGACGGTTGCGTCCCAGTAATAGATGTGTACACGGGGCGTGTCTTCTTGCCCGCTCTACTAGAACTCATATCTAAATACACTAAAAATATTAAAATATATAACTTTAACAATAGGAAACAATATATTAACAGATCTACTTAAAATAAATTTAAAGTTCTAATAATCTAAAGCATTCACAATACATCTAAATACACTAAAAATATTAAAATATAAAATGTTAACAATAGGAAACAATATATTAACAGATCTTCTTAAAATAAATTTAAAGCATTCACAATACATATAAAACTTTAAAGTTCTAATAATCTAAAGCATTCACAATACATATAAAATTTTAAACTATTATTAATCTTCGACCCCATCATCATCACTCGACTCTGAATTACAACAAAACTCAAGTTCTTCATCTTCGTCTTCGGACTCTGATGAATCAATCTCTGGTTCGTCGTCCTCTTCCTCTTCCTCTTCATCTTCCTCTGATTCATCAATTTTAATGTGCGCGAGATGACCTGAACGAGGCGAAGGAGGTGGCAAATTCACTGATAAGAAATCCTCCTCGGGTTCATCAACATTTTGAGGAAGATGAGTGACATCATCTAAAGGATGATTAGCTGATGAAACGTTAGGTGGCACTGGCATTTCATCCTCTTGATAGGGTGTTTCTAATGACAAATCTGTGGTTGTCAACGAGGGTAGGTTTTCAATCATGCTCCTAGCCTTGGTCTTCCAGACAGCCCACCATCTGTCGGGTCACCGACGAGGGTAGGGAGTCATGTATACCTGTTGTGCTTGAGATGCTAAGATGAAGACGTCCTCGCCAACATGTTTGGACGAGTCCTTTACATCGACGAGGTCAAATACGGCGTGCCTCTTAACACCTCGCACAACATCTCGCCACTCACAATTGAACAAGACAACATTGTTTCCATCCAAATACTCCACCTCGACTACTTCTTTCAGGATGCCATAATAATCAAGATTTCCTTTAAGCTTCACACTGCTATTCCACGTTAATTTAGAGCCCCATAAGCTTTGGTATGCAACACATAGCCATTCACGAAATAACCGTTGTATAAATTAACGTTCAAGTACGGAGTTGCTGCTAAATGTCTTAACCTCGCAGCTTTGGCATCACCCGGATGTTCAGCTATCTATAAGACAATATGTAACCAATTTAACACAATTTTAAGATTGAATGTTTAAAAAAGTGTATAGAATAAATTTGAATGAAACGAAATATTTACATATTTCCTTAGCCAGTTTGGAAATTCTCTATCTGTCCTAGTTGCGATGAGTTTTGGAGATAAATCCTGAGCTAAATCTTCAAACATTCTGCAATAGGGTTAAACAAGGCATTTCATATGCAGGTAATTAAACATGCATAATTTAATCGATGAGGCATAAACATAACATCAATGACTTACTTGATATATTTCTCAACCTCGTCACAGTTAAGAAGAACATAGAGTGAGACCGCGGCAAACTCTTTAGCGGTTAACGTACGCGTACCAACCCGTTTGTCGAGGAACCGATCAGGGGATGAAAATATAGAGATGTTTCCATTAGACGGACAACCACCACTGTAATTGCGGCCAACCCTAGTCAATCTCGTATCAACATCAGGATGAAAATATGTTTCGACAAAGGCAACAATCTCATCTATAATAACAGCCTCTGAAATTGAGGCCTCGACCATAGCCCTATTGCTCATCTTCCTTTTCAATTGTCCTAGATACCTAAAAGTCATTCGTAGATTAAAACATAAATAATGTTAAAGAAGGTATATTGTTAACGCTTAAATTATTTAGAAATAGAATAAATTCAATTACCTCTCAAATGGATACATCCATCTGTATTGAACTGGACCACCGAATCTAGCTTCGTATGCCAAGTGGACCGATAAATGCTCCATAGAATCAAAGAATGAAGGAGGAAATATCTTCTCAAGTTTGCACAAAGTCACTACAATGCTCTCCTCAAGCTTTTTCATGTGATCAACACTTAGTGTGGTCGATGTTAACGCTCGAAAAAACTCACTTAACTCTGTTAACGCCATCCAGATATTGTCAAGCAAGAGATCCCTGAGAGCAATCGGAAGTAGTCTATCCAGCAAAACGTGGCAATCATGACTCTTCAAACCCTGCACTTTCCCTTCCTCTACATTGACACAGTTACCAATGTTAGACGCGTAACCATCTGGAAGCTTTAAATCCTTGAGCCATTTCAGGAGGAGGAGTTTGTTTTCCTTTGTAAGCACGTATTGAGCCACGGATTTCACTGTTTTACCATTGACCTCAGACAACTCTAAGGCCGGCCTCTTACAGATTTCCTTAAGGTCCATTCGACCTTTGACTATGTCTTTAGTTGTTGCCTTGAAATCCATCAACGTGTTAAAAAAATTATCGAATACATTCTTCTCAATGTGCATCACGTCAAGGTTATGTCGAATGAGATTTGTTTTCCAGTATGGCAGCTCCCAAAATATACTCCTCTTGGTCCAGTTATGTGAAGTCCCAAACCCTTGTATTTTGCTCTTCAAAAATTTTTCCCCCACCGAGGATCGGGCAATCTAGATACCTCCCTATAGACCGTATCACCACTCAAATGAATTGGGGGCTCATCATGGTCATTCTTGTTCTTTTTAAACGCATTCTTCTGGGTTCTGAATGGGTGGTCCTCCGAAAGAAATTGTCTATGGCAATCGAACCAACATGGTTTTCCAGAGTGCTTGAGCGTGAAAGACTTTGTGTCACTCATACAATACGGACAGGCCAACTTCTCGTGGGTGCTCCAACCCGATAACATCCCATATGCAAGAAAGTCATTAATTGTCCACATCAACGCAACCTTCATGCTGAAATTCTCTCGCTTGAAAGCATCCCACGTTTCGACCCCATCCTCCCAAAGCTATTTCAATTCGTCCATCAAAGGTCGGAGATAGACGTCAATGTTCCTCCCAGGGCTGTTTGGTCCGGGGATGAATAACGACAAGAACATGTAGGGATCACTCATATACAACCAGGGGGAAGATTGTAGACAGTGGCTATAACCGGCCAACAAGAGTAAGATTTTGCCCCAGGACCAAACATATTGAAATCATCAGAGCAGATGCATAACCGTATATTTCTTGCTTCAGACGCAAAGTCAGGATAAGTCTTATCAAAGTGTTTCCATGCCTCCCCATCACTGGGATGAATCAACACACCCTCTTCACGCAAACTTTCCTTATGCCAACGCATTGCTTCTACAGTAGATTTAGACGCGTAGAGGCGTTGCAATCTTGGAATCAATGACATGTAACGCAACTGCTTATGTGGTTTGTTTTTCTTGTATTTTGAACTACCCCTCCGATTTGGTTTATATCTACTTTCTCCGCAAATTGAACACTCTGTCTTCTGTAAAGTTTCCTTGTAGAATATGTCACGACCCTAATTCTCGGTTCTATTTTGAGTCATATTAATCATATATATAAGTGCATTTAATATTATTATGTGTTGCATTTTAATTGTAAAAGTTATGTGTTAATTGGTATTTTATGAGTTACATGCTATTTTAAAAATATGAATAAAATAAAAATCATTATTTCATGTTTTAATGAAAAGATTAGGAGTAAGTAGTTAAAATGTAACTCTTTAAATAAGTAGTAAATCATATTAATGTTCAAGGTGCTTGAGTGAAATTAGTGTATTTAAAAGGTTTTAGTAGTTGGGAGTATTGGATGATTGAAGGAGGTTAGGTGTAAGTGGGATTGACTATCCATGGAAAAAGAAAATAACTTCCTCATTTTAACAAAAACAAAATTCCTTCAGCTCAATGAGTTCCATGGTCCTTATCCTTCAAACTCTAACCTTATCCACCTAAAAATCCATAAGTAATTCTAGAAAAATCCCTTTTTCGATCCGTTTGTTTCGGGTTGTTCGTGGGAAGAAGGAGCTCATTTCCATCCAAGCAAAGTTCCTAAATTTTCAGATTATTTTTCAAGTAAGTTATTATATTTTCTATAAATTATGTTTAATTAGTGTTATAAATCATGTAGTTATGTTGTGTAAGGTTGTTTGAGAATTTAAAATTTATTTTCTGAGTTTAGGGAAAGGAAAAATGTGGTTTTGGTTTACTTGGGTATGAACTTGGTATGGAAAGTGTCAACAATGGATTCTTGTGAAAGTTGAAATGTTTTAGATGTGTTGGAAAAGGCAAAGAATAGTTTTGGGGTCATGTTGAAACTCTTTTAAACTCCTTTTGTGTTGCATGGTACTGGAACTTGGTTGTTGGTATTGTGGTTAAGTTGGTATAAAGGAACATGAATTTGTTTTGGGTCAAAAGCTGAGGTTCAACTCTGTTTTTGCAAATCTGCAGAGGGCACGAGTCATGTCCTATGGCACGAGTCATGCCCATCAGTCGTGACAGGTCATGACCTTGCTTGGACGACTAATTCTGGAGGGGTGTCAAAGTGGCACGAGTCGTGCCCTGGGGCACGAGTCGTGCCCTGACCAGTTTTGAGAAATGCATTTTAAAGCCATGTAGGTTCAAATTTTCCACTTATATCTCAACCAATGGAACACTACAATCAAAGTACAAGGTATGTATAACAAAATGAAGTATTTACATTTCCATTGTGGTCAATTGAATATGTTTAAATGATGGGGTAAAGTAGGTTGGATTCATGGAACTTAACTTGGATATTATCTTTATACCATTGTTGATACTTCCTTGAATGACTTGAATAAGTGTGCAGTCCTTATGTGTTACACCTTATACATTGTTAACGTCTTTATGATGTGTTTGGATGGGGTTCCCTACTTTGGAATCCTAAGTTTATTGAATTGATTTAGCCTTCGTGCTACCATTAGTTGAGACTTGTTATCCGTTGCTATCAATTTGATATGCCTTGCTAGTATGATTTCCTAATTTGGAATCATTGTTTATAGTAAGCAAGTATGTTGTACTGTGCTTCTGTTTTAAAGTCCAGCTGGTACTTATTTTTTGGTTGGGCAGTGTATGGGATTATAATGGCACCGAGCCGAGTTCGTTATAATCCATACACTGGGTTCCCAAGTTGCCCATCCATTGGCCATGGTTTGGGTAGTGGGCTAGCTCCCCTTTTATGGGTGATGTCTAGTTGCACATTTGGGTTGACTTTGTGTCATACCCCCTGTTTATTGTTACTATGATTGGTTCCGGAACCGCTTCTTCAACAACTGTTGCTGCTTGGATCGGGATATCCTTTTGAGGATGAAACCTTGGCTTAGTATCCTTCTAAGTGTTATATTATTGCACTTAATTGTTATATGTATAAATATATCTTTCTTGGTGTTAAAAGGAAGTGATATACATGACTTATTGTTATATGCTTCTTAATGCGATTGTACATCATCTTGTTGCATATATAATAACTTGCTGAGATTTTTCTCACCCCGTCCTTTCATTGTTTTCTTAGATCGAGCTGGGCCAGGGGCTAGGACGCGTTGAGTTTTGAGAGGGCGCCAAGTTGGTTTTGAGGAAAGTTTGGTAAGGATACATTATGTAAATGTATGACCTTGGGTAGTATTCATAGTCTTAATGTATCCTTATTTTGCAAATTCAAAATGGTTTGTAAATATGTTTCATTTGGGAACTAGGTTCCTTAGTTTGTAAATAAGTGTGTGATTTGTAAATGGTGTAAATGTGGAGTGAGTTAAGTTAAAGTTGAATGGTAAAACTTTGTTGAGTAAGTTAGTAAAGTTTTTAAAAATTAAACAGGTTTATAAAGTGAAACATTTTGAAAGTACATTTCGAAAATTTTTCTAAAAAAGGCATCTTCAGTACGTGTCTCGGCACGTGGCCAAGTAGGTCTACGGGTCGGGGCGCGTTAGAATAGCATGCAGTCATTCTTACACGCATCAATCTTTTCATAACATAGCCCAATCTGCCCAACCAACTTCTTTGTCCCATAAAAGTTTGTAACCATCTTATTCTCATTCTTATCGGCTGCATCCCTAACCATATCTTCCATATTCAAAGGTGGTTCTTCATTGTCCTGAATAATAGGTTCGGGTTCAGGAGGTACATGAATATTCCTGGGGGGATTATTCGCAACATTTGGGTGCAATATCATTTGCTCACCATGACGAGTCCACCGTTTGTACCCAACATCAAACCCGTTACGCAAAAGATGTTTCTGAGTATCGATCACGCCTAGAAACTTGGTATTACAACACTTGGCGCATGGACACCTAATCTTACCACCATTCATGTGACTGGGATTTGATGTAGCGAATTCAATAAACCCCTTCAACCCTCTTATAAACTCAGGATTGATACCGTTTTGATTCGGCAACTTTCGATTGTACATCCAACTACGATCATCGTTGACAGACATCACTCATGCATTGCAATCTATATATTATACGTACACTCAATCTAATCGACGGATGAAACAAAATTGAATTGTTAATAATTATTTGATTTCATAATATATTAACAGTTTAGATGTAATTAATGTATTACCATTCCCTAAATTTGAATTACAAACTTAAAAGCAACAAGACACTTCATTTAGGTTTAGAATTGGGGTTGACTTCTATCCTATCGGAAACAATATATTAACAGATCTTCTTAAAATAAATTTAAAGCTTCTATCTCATAGGAAACAATATATTAACAGATCTTCTTAAAATAAATTTAGAGCCCCCATAAGCTTTGGTATAAAACACATAGCCATTCACGAAATAACAGTTGTATAAATTAACGTTCAAGGCATCTTGTGTCTCAAAAAGTATCTCATATCTCTCATAAAGTGTCTAGGAACTCGTTCCTGCTCCCGCTCCCGAATTTGAATATCTACTCTTCCTCTGCCTCGGTCCCCGGGAGGTCTTTGGTCTAGGTATGTCGAGTAAGTCAGTCTGAGCTCGTCCTGGCTCAGGTATCGTGTGAGCCGGTGGATCAATCACCCAAAGAGCTCTCATTATCGCTCTCTCCCCGCCCTCAAGGCCTCTCTGCGAGCTATCACTTCGGGATCATTTCTCAAAGTAGCTCTTCGAAGCTCCCGTCTCTCATAATCTGCTGCAATGTTGCCAGTGATGTCATCAGGGTTGCTCTCGACCTCTATGTCTCTGGATGTCCGGCTGGAAGAATAGTCTGCCCCAAAATACTCTCGGCGTCGAGCCTCTATCATCAGCTGTACAGGACCCTGCTGCTCCTCGTACCATATCAGATACTCGGAGGTCAGAAATGTGATACCTCTAGTCTGACGGAGTAGTGGTTGTATCGGAAAAAAGCCCTCTAGAAATGCTCTGCCAAAGAACTGTGTAGTCTGAGGCTCAGTCATAATCATCAGCATGGTATTAGTCGTCAACTGCTCTCTCAAAGTCCGAATGGTCTACTGCGGGTATCCGTACTGTCTGCTTACTAGAGATGGAATGCAAAAGGATGATACATGTAGTCCCGGAAGTCGGAAAATCACTGACTCGTCCTGAATATCTCTCATGGTCTGCAATCCCCATGCCGGAATCCAATAGTATAGGTTTGCGGTCTCATATCGGGCCAAGGCCAACCTCCTATGCCAACTCTCAGTAGCGGCATCCCTCAATATCCTGCGCTGTCCAGTCGCCCAAGGTAATGTCGTCTGCCCCTCGGGCAGTGGAGAGATCATGCGCAATCTCTCATACACCCACAATGATAGTAATCTGGGCCGCTCGCACCCATGTACTCGCATCCTCCGACTAATCTATCAATGCCGTGGTATGTCTCCGCTAGCAACAGTGGAATGTTGTCCATCGCTCCTGTCCCGGATTGAATATGCCGGATGTCAACTCCTCGATCACCTCTCGGATTTGCTGATGATCTCTAACAGCGTAGCTAGACACACTCCGATGTAGCCGCAGAAGTAGTGCGCAGACAGAATGAGCAACATGAATATATCTAAGGAAGTGGATAGATCAAACAGTCTGGGGCTGGTCCGACTCAATCTGGCTATATGAGAGTCAAGTCTATGAATCTATCGTCAATGACAATGTCCGATACCCGGTCTGCTGATAATCCCAAGAATTCAGATAGTTGCTCCGTAACTGATCGTCTATCTCGCGAAAATGCCACAGTCCTCGACTCAGCCACACCAGTCAGTGCTCGAAAGTCCTCCATCGTTGGCGTCAGATCGTTGTATGATAGGGTGAACACATGTCGCTCCGAATCCCAAAAGCACGAAGCAGCTCGGAGCAGATCTCAATCAATCTTCCAATCTTTTAGAGACCAGGTGCATGGCATGCTATACCTCCTGTCAATAAGTTTCCGGTGTTGTTTTTGGTAAAAGCGTGAGAGTTCAAGAATGTCTTGTTGAAATTGATACTCTCGGGAAAAAATTTCTCCATTGTAATGCTCCATGTTGCCTTAAAGTCTCAATCTTTATTGATGATGTTGCTATTCACTCAAATTGGGGCTGCTGGGTTTTTTACTCTGGAAAAAGGTGGCGTCTTTACTGAATTTGAAGCTTGGTTAAATAAAGCCTGTTATTAGGCAGACTTGGTCCTGCGACATACCTATTAATATTGTGAATAATTGTAAATTGTTAATATTTAAAATTAGGTTTAGAATTGGGGTTGACTTCTATCCCATCCCGAAATGCACGATTATATGAAATGCAAATATCACTTTGTCTACTTGCTTTATAATCGAAAATCAAGAAATTTTGGCTTTTGTGTTTCAACCGTCACAACGTCACGTCGTAACATTAATTTTTATTCATTGCCGTAAAATGCATAATTTTACAATAATGAATTAACACACACATCTATCATATTTTTTAAATTATTAATATTGTGAATAATTTTAAATATTAATATTTAATTCTTTATTGTAAAATATATAATTTTACAATGATGAATTAAATTAACATTTATAAACAAGATGAGAGTCTTTCTCATCCACAACTATCAAAACCCTATCCCATCTTTGACCAAGAAGACATGAGCAAACAAGTTCTCATTGTTTGAGCAAAGGATTTTCTGTTTAATAAGAACTTTTTCCAGTTTCATTGTCCTCTTCTCTCTAAGGATCTCAAACATCACAGCCATGTTTGTGCATGACAGTGTCTGTTTTCTCTTCACTGGTGTTATACTGTCACAAGTAAAAACAAGGTAACAGTATAACACCAGTGAAGAGAAAACAGACACTTTCACGCACAAACATGGCTGTGATGTTTGAGATCCTTATAGAGAAGAGGACAGTGAAACTGGAAAAACTCTTATTAAATAGAAAATCCTTTGCTCAAACTGTCGAGAACTTGTTTGCTCTGTCTTTCTTGGGCAAAGATGGACGGATTTTGATAGCTGTGGATGAGAAAGGCTCTCATCTTGTTTATATTTTAAGATGTTAACCACCAACCACAATACCCTATAAGCAGTGCCACTAAGAGTTTTCTTCCTAATTTTAGACAATGATTAGGAGTCTAATTCCTTAACAATACTTCCATCCAAGTCTTCCTAATTTTAGACATTCACCCCTCCCCCTTTGACTTTACACAAGCCATCTAATACAAATTAAGAATAAACAGTTGACTGCTTGATCAAACATAGATCCGACCTAAGGTGCATCTAGGGTGCCGATCTCAAACGTAGGCGACATACATCACCTTCGGCGATGCCATCAATCGCCCCAAAATGGGATCTAGAACCAGTGAGGTAGTGTGCGGTTGAGCGCCTGATTTGTCTAGCATTCCATTTAGCATACTAAAACTTGCAATTACATGTAAAATGGATATGTTTTCATTCTCAACCTATATGGTTACTTTTATATAAAAACCATCAAAAAAGTATAAACAGCAAAACTCTAACTTTATTAACCAGAAAACACAACTCTTGGTCAACTGAGGCATTTACTTGAGAAGTAGTTATGCAGCCTTAGCATTTATTTTACATTATCCCAACCAAATGCACCATATGAGAACTCAATTCTAGCAGAACTTTTTTTTGCTTAAACCAAGTACCCACTACCCAGTTTAAACACCAAATTTCTCTGAAAACTAATTCACTGGAAATTAAAGAAAAATGCATAGAGGTAGCTGAAGTTTGAAAACGAGAGCGTACTTCACTATCGAGAAGATAGAGGTAGCTAAAGTTGGAAAACTAAAGCGTACTTCACTATCTAAGAGATAGAGGTAGCTAAAGTTGAGAGAAACTGAAGCGTACTTCACTATCTAGGAGATAGAGGTTGCTAAAGTTTGAAGAAACTGAAGCGTACTTCACTATCTATGAGACAGAGGTAGCAAAAGTTTGAGTCTTGACAATTCGGAGGATGTCGCCTAGCGTTGTTCCGTTATAACGGAGGTAACGGAGGTGCTTTGAGAGGAAAGTTTATTCTCCTTAGAGATAATGGGTATGCTTGGGAAACAACGTTACTCTGGTTAAGAGATAACGAGAATTGCATGCCTAAATGGAAAGTTTAGGGGCAAAAGTGTAAATTCAGCTCAGAGCGGATGAAGCCGTCCGGCGAGAGATGGGGAAAAAGAAGTCGTCCGGCTTGAATCTTAATTTCACCAAATTATTTAAATAGAATTGAAACGGGCAAGGGCACCATTATTGTCTTTGTTTCTGCCGAGGAGAAGAGAGAGAGAGTAGAGAGAAATTTTCGAAAATCTTCAATTCCCTTGCTTTTACTACTCGAGATGGATCCGGGGGGGGGGGACATTGTGCCTAGGCAAGCACGTAGAAACTTGTCGGAGGCCGCTAGGAGGAAGAGGAGAGAATTCATTCGAACCGAACGAAAATACGACTTCAACACACCTCCTTCTGAGCTCTATCCCGGGAAGAGGGAGCACAAGTCGACGAAACCACAATCTATTGGGGTAAGCATTCTTGATTTGCTTGATTTTGTCAATTTTGATTGAATTTCGATTGGTTTAGGGCTTGACCCGATTTTTTTAGGAATTTTTGAATTTTTCTGCTGATTTTGTTGATGATTTTGGGAGTTTGGTAATTAACCTAAGAGGCTAAGAACATAAATGAACATGCATGTGCAATTCATTTGAGAAAAATATGAGAATGACTCATTTTTGAAAATAAAGTAAGAAAAATAATGTCTAAAATGTGACGGAGTTCTTGCATGTGCTAGAACTAGGTCAATTTCTGATCATGGGTGAGAAAACAAGATTTTGGACGATGAAAAGGATTCATGCAGGCCATTTTGGAAAATTATAGCTTATGTGCAAAGAATTTTGTGAAAATTGGACTTTTGTACTTAGGAGAGCAATGTGCTTGACATGACGTGCTTCAAATGATGAAAGACACGTTTTCTAGGCAAAGGATGCTAGAAATCTCTTTATGAATGCTTTTCTTTGAAAATATGTGCACTTTTGAATGCATGCTTTTGAGATGAAAGGAAGGACTGACACATTTTTTTTTTGTGTTTTCTTACAGGAGAGCAAGTCGAGGGGACCCGCTGAGGTGGCGGTGAAGTTGTGGGATAGGATTCCCAACTTCGAAAAGGATGGGGTAAATCCCAAGCAGCTGGTGATGTCTACCAGGCTCGATTCTTTCATTGATGCTATTGGTAGAGGTATTCACGTGACCTCTAAGAGTAAGGGGCTGGTCCAGGCCCTCTCGGAGTTCTGGTGGGACACCACTCACAGCTTTCATCTTAGCTAGGGAGAGATTACGGTGACTCCGGCCGATTTAACTGCTATTATCGGCTTGCAGTTTACTGGGAGGCCTGTGACCTGGAGAGATCACATTTCTGCAGCCGATTTTAGAGCTTTGGTGGGATTTGACCTCCGTCCTAAGGAGCTTGGGATGGAGACGAGGTTTGTGGAGGTGGCGGTTCTGGAGTGTATGCAGGGGTTTGCCGCCAATGAGGTGACTGCCCACCAGCTCGCGAGAGCTTTTCTGTGGTTGATGCTGTCAGTCACTATTTTTGCGAACTCCGGGACATTGGCAATGCTTTGCCTTCTTGACTCTTTGGAGGATTTGAATGAGGTTGGGGCGGTCTCTTGGGGTGAGACCGGATTGGCTGAGCTCTACTTCTCTTTGGATTTGTACAGCCGAAACAAGGCTGCTTCTATGGATTGTTTTTCTTTTGTTTTGGAGGTATCCTCACTTTCTTTTCTCTTTTTTTTATTTTTCTGTCTTGGGATTTTATGAGAGAAATGACCCTTTTGTTTTGAACATGCAGGTCTGGTTCTGTGAGGTGATCAGATTCTTTCCTTAGAACCAACAGTGTGATCCGAAGATCTTCCCGGCCATGAATCGCTGGAGGGGAGAGGCTAGAGATAAGTTCACCGGGAAGACCTGGATTACTTTTGATTACAAGATGGTGAGACCCGTTGTCAACAGGGACGGTCACGAGGGGGTGGACTTTTATCCTTGGGGGAGGTACCCGGAGGCTTTGATGGGGGATGCCTTGGTGGCGACCAGGCAGAGGAGATGGCTGACAGGGCTGACCTGTGACATTATTTATCTGGGGGATCGCTTCTCCAGGCAGCATGGCCATGTCCCTCCTTTGGGTGCTATCGCTCCTCATGACCCTCCACCGCTCATGCTGTAGCCCAGAAATTGGTTAGCGGATGAGATAGAGAGGTATTAGGCTGGTATGGCGGCCGAGGAGTATTTCGACTTTGCTACCCCGTACGCCACTTTTGTGGAGGCGCGGTTGAGGATGCCGCAGAAGTTGGTGAAGATAGCTGTCACTCAGGGGTACGGGGAAGCAGAGCCGACTGATCCGCCTATGCCTCCTGCTCATCTCTCCTATGTGGTAAACGGGCTACCGAGGAGATTCATGGTGCCTATCCCAGACACGAGGGAGCCCCAGTATACTCTGCCTGCTGATAGCACTATAAGTATCTCTAGGTTCCTTCTCTTTTCGAATTTCTTTGCTTTCTGCGATTTTGAACTTTTCTTGAGATTTTCTGAGTTTTTCTTCTCTTTTCTTGCAGGTTCCTGCTCGTACCTATGATGGCTTGGTACGGCAGAACAGAGGCTAGAAGGAGGTGTGCCGGTCCCTTCTGAGGAAGCTGGCCTGCGCTTCTAGGGCTGGGGCGAATGTGCAGGAGCCCGTGTACAAGAGAAGGGACGTTGGGAGCACAGCCTCTACCTCATCAGCCTCAGGATACCAGACCTCCTCCACTAGCGCCGTGCCTCGGGGACAGGGGCCTAATACAGACATTTTAGAGTAGCTAAGCGGAGTACGAGCACGTGACCATCAATCTGTCTGACGTGAGTGATGATGAAGATCTGATGAGGAATCCTGAGTTCTATGAACTAAGCAAGGACGACGATGAGTCAGAATCTTAGGGTTCCTTAGGTTGAACTAGGAGAGGGAGAAAGACAAACAATGAACACTTTATACACAATTTGTTATTTTTTTTGTTTTATTTGGGTGCCAAGGAGGCGAAGACAATGTATTAATCCTTTATTTGATTTTCTTATCAATGCTTTATGTTTTTGCATATTACTTGAGCCTCAGGGTAGCTTTTTTTGCTTGGAAATGGGGCGAAAATTGGTCCGAAATGGTTTGTGATGATATGTGATTGTATGGATGGTGTTTGGATATGTTTTTATGCAAGTTTTGTTGAGAAAGTGGGGTGAGAATTCCACTTGGGCAACAGCTTTGGCTGCTGCAGATTTTTTTTTCTGCAGAAGCGAATGAGGCCGTCCGGCCAGGTCCAGGGCAAATGAAGCCGTACGGCTGTAACCCTTGTCTGAACTGGTTTTTTCCAAATAAAATCAAGGAATGGCCTTTTCATTTCATTTTCACCCTAAACTTGTCCTAACTGATCCCAGAACATATTTTTGACCAAAGATTATCAACTTCGATCACTTGCTATGGAAAAACCAATCAGATTGCAAAAGAGGAAAAGAGACCGTTTACTGTCTGATCTTCAATCTTGGATGAGGCACAACTTTCAATCTAATAAGGGGTTGTTTGATACCACCTACAAGATCAAATCTTTTTGGCATTTGAAGGATCTCCCGCCCGATTGGGACCTTCTGAGGGCCGCAGCGAGGTTTTGGGACGTCCGGAGACATGTTTACTTCCTTTCTTACAATGAACTCGTCCCAACCTTCGAAGACTTCCGGGCATTGATTGGGGGTCCAGAAATTGAAGTCATTTCGATTCCTCTGACCGGAGACGTGCCGGTGACGGTAAAGTTGGCATCTTTTCTGCAAATTTCTCTGGAAGAAGCCGAGGGGATGATGGTAGCCCCTGACAGGATCGATATTTCTGACATCCCAGGCAGGTTTGGGTCTCTAGATACGGCTACGAACACGGTGACTATGGATGATTTTATCCTCTGCGTGTTCTCTTTTCTATTCACCGCCGAGTCCTTAGGGGTCTGCAATAGTGGCCTTTTGGACATGGTGCAGGGCTGGGAAAGACATTGTCCCGCTGGTTTTGGGTGAGACTTTGCATAGCATTGATAGGATGGCTAGGGGGACCATTTCATGAGGTCTGGGAGCCCAGTAGTGCTGACTCTATGGTTACAGGAGAGATTTGTGGCTTTCCCTGGGGCTTCGCCTACTCAGTGCCCTTGGGTGATTTCCCAGAGAGGTGCACCTAGGCAACAGGATCAGGGTGGATGGGAGCTGATGATGGCTCGGCTGTCTACCTCTGACATTCACTGGTGGGTGCCTCACTGGAGGCTGCAGACTCGGAGGACGTTTCAGGAGTCCTATGTAGTGAAGGTTCTGGGGCTGTCTCTGTCGTCCTTTTACATCCCCTGCTTAGTGTCCAGACAGTTTGGGATCTTACAGGAGCCTCTGGATGAATGGAAGGACATCAGTACCATGGAGGTGGTGCCTTTCGACATGAGGGATCCAGCTAGCTTCTCATTTTTCTTGAGAGCGTGGACAGATGCCGCTTTCCCACCCAGGGCCATTCTCAAGAACAGGAAGAGTACTATCCTGACCACGGCTTACTTGGACTGGTATGAGAAGGAAATGGGGGTGACTCAGGTCATTTTGGGAGAGAGACGTCAGGCTTTATTGGGGGCTGACTGTGACTCGAGCAGAGCTCTGAGGGAAGCTGAGGCTAAGGCTAGTTGCCATAACCAGTCTGGTGATCTCTTTAGGGATATGGAAGCCCGGTATGAGAGGCTATCGGAGGTCGCTCCCCTTACTGAGGCTCAGAGGGAGGAGATACGAGCTCGTGCCAGGGTAGAGAAGGCACTTATTGACACGGGTTTGGTGGAGGCTCCAGTGAAGATACCTGAGATTGGGATGAGGGAGACCGACATCATAGAGAAAAAGAGGAAGAACACTCGACGGGGTCGAGGTAAAGGAAAGAAGAACAAGGAAGACTCAGTGAATGACGACCGATAGATCTATTCCTAGGATCCACTTATTGCCATTTGCAAACACAATAAATTATTAGGTCTTTTTTTGTATGTTTTAGATCTTTGTAGCAGGTTAGCAGAGTCAAGAGTAGATCGTGCTTGAACTCATCAAAAAGTTTTTGACTTGTAATTAACAAGGATATTATCTTAGAAATTTATAAGACATATTTCATGGAAACTTTGAACGTCATATTTATTGTTTAGACCGAACCATTTCTGGTTGCCTACGTTCCCCTTTTACAAGAAAGACTAAGGGGCTCAGGTCTTCGTAGTTCATTCTGGTGAACTATTGGGATTTTTTTTTTATGTGCAAATTTGTCTTTTGCCTAGACTGCCCTTTTTGAGTTTTCAGCCTAGCTGGGCATTACTCTTTTTGCACTATATATATATTTTTTCTTTTTTTTTAATTATTTTTTTATGTGCAACCCTGTCTTTTGCCTAGATCGCCCTTTTTGGGGTTTCAGCCTAGCTGGGCATTACTCTTTTTGCACTATATATTTTTTTCTTTTCTTTTTTTTTTTTTATGTGCAACCCTGTCTTTTGCCTAGTCGCCCTTTTTGGATTTTCAGCCTAGCTGGGCAATACTCTTTTTGCACTATATATTTTTTTCTTTTTTTATGTTATTTATTATTTTTTTTAGACATAATACCTGCGGAGCTTATCACCGTTGACTGGGTGGACAAAGGGATTGCCGTCCAGGTCCGCAAGCTTCATCGTCCCTCCCGAAAGTATCTTTTGCATCACATACCGGCCAATCCAAACGGGTTCCCATTTTCCCAGAGGTTTGTCTCTGGTGGGGGGGGGTTTACCTTCAGCACTAAGTCAACCTCTTCGATGTCCTTGGCCTTGACCTTTTTGTCGAATACCCTGGCCACTTGCCTCTAGTAGGCTCGGCTGTGTTCCATGGCTTTTAGCCTTCTTTCATCAAGTAGGGCCAATTCGTCATGCCGATTGCGTAGCCATTCTACTTCATTGACGCTGTTCTTCAGGAGGACCCTTAGTGCCGGGATTTCCAACTCTACTGGCAACACTGCTTCCATCCCGTAAGTTAGGGCAAAGGAAGTTTCTCCCGTGGCTGTTCTAACAGACGTTCTATAGCCCCAGAGTGCCAGATGCAGCTTTTCAGGCCAGTCACGACCACGGGTGGCCATTTTCCGAATAATCCGTTCAAGTGTCTTATTGGAAGCTTCTACTGCTCCATTGGTCTGAGGTCTGTATGGGGATGATTTGTGGCGAGTGATCCTGAATTCTGACAGCAATCTAGTCCCCTTCAAAGTGTGACTCATTATCTGAAATGACCTCATTGGGCACCCCGTATCTGCACATGATATTTTCTTTGACAAATTGGGCCACCTTTTTGGAGGTGAGGACCTTGTAGGACTTGGCTTCTACCCACTTTGTGAAGTAGTCGACCGCAACTAGCACAAATTCATGCCCATTGCTTCCAGCCGGGGTTATCTTCCCTATCACGTCAATACCCCACTTTGCAAACGGCCAAGGAGTCGCCATGCAGTACAGGTCATGAGGCGGAAGATGATTGAGGTTGGCAAACTGTTGGCATTTGTCGCACTCTCGGACATGCTGGACACAGTCTGTTTCCATGGAAATCCAGTAATAGCCCATTCTGAGGATTACTTGCATCAATGCTCTGGCATTCATATAAGGACCGCAGGGACCATTGTGGACTTCGGTCATTAATTCTCTTGCCCTTTCTTGGGTGACACATAAGAGGAGTGGTCCCTGGTACCGTTTCTTGTACAGATCGCCCCCTAGAATGACATAGTGAGAGGCCAACCGTTTCAGGGCTTGCAAACTTTTGGCTTTGATGCCTTCCCTTGGTCTACCTTCTTCATCCCTGAAAGCCGACTCCCCATCTTTGAGGAACTGATAAATCTGACTGTACCAGGGTTCCTTGACAGGCTCGGGTCCCAAGTCTACTTCACAACAAAAAGCCAGGGCTTCTCTTCTACCCACTCTTAATGGTTTTATTCCCTTTCCCTCGGGGAGCTCTACCAATGAGGCTAGAGTAGCTAAGGCATCTGCGAATCTGTTCTTGTCCCTTGGCAGGTAATGGAAAGTTACTTCTCTGAACTGCTCAGTTAACTCTTACATGTAGGCATGATATTTTTGAAATTTAGGATCCACAGTCTTCCACTTGTTGGAGACCTGGTTGATGATCAGGGCTGAGTCTCCATAGACCTCGAGTTCCTTGACATTCCTTTCTAAGGTAGCTTCTAAACCAGCAATGCAGGCTTCATACTCTGCGGCATTGTTTGTGGCAGGGAAGTTCAACTTGATGGCTATTGGCGTGTGCTCATCTTTCGGATCGACCAGTAGCATTCCTACGCCATTTCCTCTTTTGTTAGCAGCTCCATCAAAGAATAGCTGCCATCGGCTCCCAGGCTCAATTACGAAGATCCCTTCATCTGGGAATTGGGGGTCAGGCCCGTGGTCCTCATTGCTAGGGAAGTTTGCCAGATGGTCTGACAGCGCTTGACCTTTGATTGCCTTTCTCGTCACATAGTTGATGTCATACTCAGCCAAGAAGAACGACCACTTTGCTAGACGCATCAAAAGGGAAGGCTTGTCGAAGATGTACTTGATGGGGTCCATTTTCGAGACCAAGTTCACAGAGTGGGCTTGCATGTAATGCTTCAGCTTACCGACTACCCAGACCAGTCCTGCACAAGTCTTTTCGCATGCCGAGTAATTGAGCTCACTTCCTTGCAGCTTCCGGCTGACAAAGTAAATGGCATTTTCTACCCGAGAGTCCTTCTTCTCCTAAGCCAGCATAGCCCCAATTGCCGTATCAGTGACAGTGAGATAGAGCAGAAGAGGTTTTCGTCCATGTGGGGGGCATAGCACCGGGGGATGTACTAGGTACGCCTTGATTTGGTCAAAGGCGTCTTGGCATTCCTCAGTCCATTCTATGTCTGCATTCTTCTTCATGAGCTTGAAGATGGGCTCGCACATGGTAGTCAGCTGGTTGACAAAATGGCTGATGTACTGTAATTTGCCCATAAAGCTTTTGACCTCTGTCTGGGTTCGAGGTGGCCTCATGTCCATAATGGCCTTGATCTTTCGGGGATCGACTTCAATACCTCATTTCGTGACCATATACCCAAGGAATTTTCCCCTTGTCACTCCATAAGTGCATTTGGCAGGGTTCAGTCTCATGAAATGTTGTCTCAACCTTTCAAAGAACTTTCTCATGTTGACAAAGTGATGTCCATCCTCACCTTTGGAATGGATTATCATGTCATCGACATAGACCTCAATTTCTTTATGGATCATGTCGTGAAAGAGTGCAGTCGCTGCCCTTTGATACGTAGCCCTGGCATTCTTAAGCCCAAAAGGCATCACCGTATAGCAGTACGTTCCCCACGGTGTGGTGAAGGCTGTCTTTTCTTGGTCCTCCTTTGCCATCTTGATCTGGTTATAGCCAGCAAAGCCATCAACGAAGGATTTGAATTCGTAGTTAGCAGTGGCATCCACCAGAATGTCTATGTTCGGCAAGGGATAGTCGTCTTTGGGGCTGGCCTTGTTCAGATCCCGAAAATATACACAACAACGCACCTTCCCATTGGCCTTAGTCACAGTCACGATGTTGGATAACCATGTCAGATATTCGATGACCCTGATGAATCCTACCCGCAGTAGCTTCTCAATCTCTTCTTTGACCTGTAGGGACCACTCTGGCTTGATCTTTCTCAGTTTCTGCTTTACTGGCTTGGCATCTGGTGCTTGAGGGATTCTGTGCTCCACAATCGAACTATTTAGCCCCGGCATATCCTTATATGACCATGCAAACACATCCATGTACTCTACGAGCGTATTGACCGATCTGTCTGTTGGCCCCTGGAAGAAGTTTCCAATCTGTGTCTCTTTAGGTTCCTCGACAGTACCCAAGTTAACACTTGTCAAAACCTCCTCGACAGCTTGGGCCCGGTTTTCCTCTTTGTCTGTAACCTGCTTAAAGCTTTCTTTAATGTATTGTTCGTTTAGTGTGTTTGCATCTTGTTCAAATGATTCATTATTAACTGTTGTTAAGTTATTAGTTAATTTATCATTTGTTAAGTTGGCAATAAGGGGATACTGTAGACACCCCATTCTGAACCCATCGGATTACATTTATACCGCTCTAAGTCTCGCTTTGAGTCAAGAAGTGGAAATCCACCATTTTGTCATGTTTCGTTAAGTTTTGACTAACCACCGTTAGTTCGGGACTAAACTGCATACGAGATAATGGGGGAAGGGCAGAATTGTCCACAGACTGCAATATCTCGCGCGGAATTGCGTGTCTCGTGCGAGATAATGGTGTTCTGCACAATGCATATAGCAGTTTCTTCGTCGATTTCAACCTCTTTTCGGGATAAAACTTTATCTATCCGGCCAACCAATGAATTTTGGAGTCTGGAACCTTCTCAAGGTTTTTTACCTCTCCACCTCTACATCTCCAACACCTATAAATACTGGATGACTTTCAGTATTTCAGAGGTCCACGATCCCTCCACATTTACTGGTTTCTCTCCCTGAAAGATTCCTGTAAATCACCCCTAAAATCACCTCAAAGTTTGTTTGTCAACCTTGTTGATAAACAAACATCAAGATCCGAGTCAAGGACTGAGGCGAAGCTCTGTCCGTGTCAAGATTCGATTCTAAACTTGAGTCGAAACTCTGCCCGAATCACCTCACGCAAGGTAACCCCTATTTCCTTTCTAATTGATTGTTAGAGTGGTATAAATACATAGAATCTAGGATCGGCCTAGAGCCTCCCTAAATCATGGGGATGGTCTCGAAGCAATCGATCCTACATTCCGTTTAACCCCGTTAAATGGATCTTTATTTTATTCTTTTCTATTTGAAATCTTCTTCTTTTTTGAAAACCTCTCTTTTCTTTTGCAAGACCGATCTTCGGATTGGGTGGAATGGGTGCTCCTTGACCTTCCCATTCCATAACCTAAGCCCCGAACCCAAAAATCTCTTTCAAAATGGTTTTTTTATGTTTCCAAACGAATAATATAAGTGGCGACTCAAAAGATGTTAAATGAAAAAAAGGATAAAAAGAAATTCACGCATCGCAACGTGGCGACTCCGCTGGGGACTTATTAATTAAGAGGCTTAAACTTGTGTCAAAATTAAAAGAGAGATTTTCAAAATAAATAAATAAATAAAATTCATTTTTCTGCTCCAGATCAGGCATATCTCGCACGAGATGTCTTATCCCGCGCGAGATATCGCTTCGGCAATCTGGTGTCTTCTGCTTTTCCCTGTTCATCTCAAAGTCCAAGACGAGAGTCGAACACGCAAGCGGGATCCCAGAATTCATTATCTGCAGAGTTCCCTCATCTTAAGGCCTCCCTTAAGATGTCGAACTCGAATCTGTATTTTAGTTTAAATAATTGATTGTTATTTATAAACTGCGTGTGATTGGGTTTTATTTTATTAAAGTCCGGTCCATTGGGGATTCGGGAGTTGTAATTAACTTTTTCATCTCTCTCTCTCTCTCTCATTATTTGGAACTACGATGGCATGAGTCTTACTAAATTGGGACAAACGTAGGCAACCATTTGGTGCGGCCACTATTTGTTTTCTTTCGTTTTCAAAAAAAAATCTCTATTTTTACCTATCACCTAGATTGACTATCACACACGCGCACTCATGATATATCTGTCATTGCACTGCATACCCTCTATAAACCCGAGACCCACACTAAGGACGGATGACAGTAACCACCTAGTCGCCGATCTCTCCGAAGTTGGATCATCCCACTCCGCGTATTCAATCCACCTAGATTGTCATATCGTGGGGAGCCTAGCCTTCCAGCCCTGCATCGCCACATTTTCATGTAGACTGTCTTTTTAGGATCACTCCGTGACCGGTCGGTTTGACTTGGTAATCTTTCTTGTTTTTGACAAAAATAAAGCCATGTAAAATTGACAATAAAGAAGGACTCGGAAAAGTCCCTCGGAAAAGTCCCTTCAGAATGACCCTTTCGGATGTCCCTTTAAATATATGTATCCTTCAAAAACAATCTTACATGGCTTTGTTTTACAAAAATCGGACTGATTGCTTAGTCGTTAGGTTCTGATAAAGGCCTTAGAAACCCCTCAAGACGGATTCTCCGTTCCGACCAAAAATTAGGTCTAATAAAAATCGATTTTTCGTGTGATTGTCTCGTGCGGGACTACATGTCTCGCGTGAGATAATGCCTCTGTTTGCTGTAATTGAACCTGAACCATTTAAGCCTGCTTCCGACTCGTTGGGGCTAGATATGATCCTAACGTCATCTCTGCATCTCTCCTGTTAGTTTTCCGAAGCTACTCAACCTCAAGACTCCCAACACAATGTCTACTGAAAAGTACGTTGTCACCAAGAAGGACCTTGAACAACAAACTCTGCAAGATTTGACTAAGGCCCTTGTCACTGAGATGGAACATGTGGGAGGTTGGAGAGAAGCCTTTGATTTGCCTACCACTCATATTGCTAGAGATTTTCGGAAGATGGAAAGTGGCTCCGACAGCGGGCAATCATCTGTGCAAGAAGTGCTAAGTGACATCAAGGCTCAACTTGCCAAAGCCCTGCAGCAAATTGATAACAACGATGCATGGCACAACTTTGAAGAATCCATCCAAGCTGACAAGACAAAGATGCTGATTGAAGAACTTGAAGAGGTCAAAAGCGAACTCGAAGCTATGACCCAAAAATGTAGCGCCCTCGAAGCCCACATCGAAGACGACATTGATGAAAGGGTCAAGTATTGCCTCAATACTCTCTACTGTGACCTCAAAGAACAAATGGAAGCAGAATATCAGTCTCGCCACAACGTCTTTGTGCAACACTATGATTCATATCCGAGACCTCCATAATCAAATGGCTAAGCGAAGGAAGGGAAGGATTTTCACCGATATCGGAGGGATCTCTCTCGGTCATCTCTTCAGAAGTCTTCACAAGGATGGAGGGATGAACCCAATGGAAGGCTACCAACCCAAGAAGGAAGGTCGAGCTCCACACCTCTACTGCTACTACCATCAATGCCATAGCCAACATACCAATGATTGTTTCAACCTGAAGAATGCAGTCCAAGACTTAATTGACAACGACACCATCAAACTTGCGCCTAGCGGAGGTGCCCTGGGTTGGATTAAGAAATGAAGGCTTCCTTTTCTTTTTTCAGTTATTTACTTTTTGCAAAAGAAACGATTAGTAGTCTAGTCTAGTTTGGGTACTACTTGCCTAAAATCCTAATTTGTGGGCAAGAGTATCAAGTTTGCTTTTCAATAATAGCTAGTCAGTATTTTCATTTTCAAATTCTGATCACTTGCTTTGAGATCGAGAAAGAAAGCACCGTGAATGTCATAGAAACTTGCAACGAAAATGATTACTCCAAGGCACTTCGGTTTTCTGGAAACCTTCCTATTTGGAAAATGATGCAAGCAAGAGGATACTTCCCTGGCTTGGGACTTGGAAAACACTTGCAAGGGATAATGGAACCACCACCGGTTCCCTCACCACACACAAAGCATGGCCTAGGATACATCATTTCCATCCACGATGGAGATGACGCAGAAGAGTGAGACTTCACTCAAGTCAAGTCGGAAGGAACCGCATACAAAGGCCACAATGACCCAAAGGTCAAAAATTGCAACCTCGAGCCATACCGAAAGACACTCAATGGCTACTTTGTCCGGGAAGGGGAAAGCATCCCCTACTTTATCTTTCAGAACCATGGACTGACAATAAAGGAAAGCGCCAACCCGGCTTTGAAATCTTCAGAGACTGCGATGCTTCACCAGACGAAACAGAACCCGTCCCGCTAATCCCTAAAGATTTGTGGGGCACGAAGGCAGAAATGACAAGCAAATGGGACTTTGTGTTGGGAGAAGACATGCTGCGATAGTTTGAAGACCTGTGCCGGTTAGAAGACAACCAGATCTATGCAATCTCCAAGGGGAACGCTCCAACTATTGATTACACAAGGCTAATACAGAAATGTGATAAGCCAATTCTAAACTAGCACGTCACTGGAGGACTAGTTGTTGATGAAGACTTCATGATCAAAGAACTTGGTTGTACTCCCCATCCCCGCAGGAAGATAGGCCCTGTAACTTTCACATTAGAATCAGGCTCCACCTCTGATGAACTCACTCAAAAATAAATCGAGGCGGTGGCCGAACATGTATTCCCTTACTTCCTTAATGAAAACTTTGATCTTTCCGAGTACCCCGAGATTGCTAACATCGTGAATGATGAATTAACTAATAATAATCAATATAACGAACACGTTAATAATGAATCATACCATGAGATATATCAAGAAAACGAACAAATTTTAAAAGAAATAGCAAAGAAAGTAGGTCGTTGTGGAAAGAATGGCCCTGTTGACAACGAGGAAATGCAAACGGTTAATCTCGGGACAACAGAAGACCACCCCAGAGAAACAAAGATCGGCAGCTTCTTCAAGGGGGAAGACAGAGAGACCTTGACTCAGCTCCTCAGAGAATACTTTTGGTCCTACAGAGACATGCCTGGGTTAAATCAGTCGATCGTAGAACACAAGATACCGCTGCTTCCCAACGCCAACCCAGTCAAACAGAAACTGCGCAGTATCAAGCTGGAATGGTCAATGCAAGTAAAAGAGGAATCATGAAACTCTTGAACGTGGGGTTTATCAAAGTGATCGAATATCCGGAATGACTGGCAAACATGGTACAAGTATCCAAGTCGAACAGGAAAATACGAGTCTGTGTTGATTTCAGAGACTTGAACAAGGTATCCCCTAAAGATGACTTCCCACTACCAAACATAGACATGTTGGTCGACGCCACAGCAGCATACGAAGTCCGCTCATTCGTCGATGGCTTCGCAGGGTATAACCAAATCCTCATGGCAGAAGAGGATCAGCACAAAATGGCATTCACCACACCTTGGGGGATGTTCTGCTACACAGTCATGCCATTCGGTCTCAAGAACGCTGGGGCTACTTACCAAAGGGCAGTCACGATACTATTCCATGACATGATCCACAAGGAAATAGAGGTATACGTGGACGACATGATTGTCCACTCAAAAGGGACAGACGGTCAGCACTTCATAGATCTCAGAAAATTCTTCAATCGACTGAGACAACACAAGATGAGACTCAACCCCGCAAAATGCTCATTCGGAGTGTTCAATGGGAAAGTCTTAGAGTACATGGTCACCGAGCGTGGCATAGAAGCAGACCCCGCTAGGCCATTATAGACATGCCTCCACCCAAAACGCAGAAAGAGGTAAAAGGATTCATGGGCAGACTCCAATATATCAGTCGATTCATCAATCAACTGACCACCATGTGCGATCCTATATTCAAGCTACTTAAGAAAAACGCACCTCAAGAGTGGACCGAGGAATGTCAAGAAGCATTCGAGGAAGTTAAGCATTACTTAACTTCCCCACCCATCCTGGTTCCACCACACAAGAAAAATCCCTTAAAGCTATACCTCACGGTTACTGAAAACGCACTAGGGGCTTTGCTCGCTCAAGAACAGCCTGCTTCACACACGGAGAATGCCATCTATTTTGTCAGCTGCAGATTCCAAGGCAGCGAAATCAACTACTCTCCACTCGACAAATCTTGCGCTGCTCTTGTCTGGGTATCACAAAGGCTAAAGCACTATATGGAAGCCTTCCCGGTTCGTCTCATTGCAAGAATGGATCCGTTGAAGTATATCCTAGACAAATCAAATTTGTCTTCGAGACTGACCAAATGGTACTTCATGCTAGCGGGATATGATATCACTTACGTCACTCAGAAATCCGTCAGGGGGAGTGTATTCGCAGATCAGTTGGCTGAATTTCCTTGTGACGAAGCGAAGGGGGAAGACCCGCGATTCCCTGATGAAGACATCATGAGTATAGAAGACGAAAATATGTGGCAATTATTTTTCGATGGCGCAGCCAACAAAAGAGGGTTCGGCATTGGAATGCTGTTAGTAGACCCTGACGACATCTATACTCCACTAGCAATACGTCTTGAATTTGATGCCACCAACAACACCGCAGAATATGAGGCTTGTATAGAGGGGCTTGAGGCAGCCCTAGAATGCAACGTGACCGAACTCGAAGTATTCGGGGACTCCCAGTTAATCATCAATCAGGCACTGAAGAAGTGGAGGATCCAAGATCCAACCCTTCAAAGATATAGTGCCCACCTCCAAGAGTTGGCGCAACAATTTCAGGATGTCTCATTCCACTATCTTTCTAGAGACAAAAACCGGTTTGCAGATGCATTGGCCACACTCGCTTCCTTGGTCGAAATCCCTAAAGGAAAGGCAGTCAAACCTTTCAAAATAACACGACGCTTAACTCCTGCCTACTGCGCCGTTATAGATCTCCATGACTGCAAAGACAAATGATTATCCGAATGTGCCATTATTTAGGACTCCGAAGAGAAACCATGGTACCATGATATTTGGCATTTCATCCTAGATGGAACCATCCTACCTGAGACAGACCAGAAGACTCAGATCGCCCTTAAGAGGTTGGCCGCTAATTACTCCATCATTGCTGGCCGTCTATTCAAGAAGCATTCCCAAGGAAACCTCCTTTGCGCCACCGAAGAAGAGGCCCGAGAAATAATGGATCATGTTCATCAAGGCATATGTGGAACCCACATGAGCGGAAACATGCTCGCCAAAAAGATCATCAGACAAGGGTACTTTTGGCTAACCATGGAAGCCAACTGTACCAAAATGGTCAAGAAATGCCATAAGTGTCAGATACATGCCAACCTTCAGCACGCACCACCTTCCTTGCTGTACCCTATGACTTCTCCTTTGCCGTTCTCGACATGGGAGATAGATGTGATTGGAAAGGTCACGCCCACAGGAGCCAATGGACACTGTTTCATCCTAGTAGCTATCGACTATTTCACTAAATGGGTCGAAGCCGCCTCCTATAAAGTTTTGAATGCCAGAAAAGTTGCAGAATTCATCAAACACAGCATCATCTGCCGATACGGGGTTCCGCAAGAGATGATATCCGATAATGGCTCGCACTTCGAGAAGGAAACTGATCACCTCCTAACCGAGTACAAAATCACAAGGCACAAGTCATCTCCTTACATGCCTCAGACGAATGGAGTAGTTGAAGCCGCAAATAAGACAATCAAAACCATCATCAGAAAAATGGAAATCACCGGGAAAGACTGGCCCGACAAGTTACCCTTCGCACTGTGGGGATACCGCACATCAGTCCGAACAGCTATAGGAGAGACTCCCTACGCCCTCACATTCAGAATGGAGGATGTCTTGCCAATAGAATTGGAAATACCATCACTAAGGGTTCTCCTAGAAAACCAAGTGAATGAAGTCGACTGGCTAGAAAGCAGATACGAAGAGTTAGCTTTGCTAGACGAAAGGAGGTTGAAAGCAGCCGAGCACACTCAAGCTTACCAAAGAAGAATGGCAAAAGCTTTCAACAAAAAGGTCAAGACTAGGAACATCAGAGTACGTGACCTGGTCCTCCGCGAGCATCGTCCTGGACCTTTCAACCCGCTAGGCAAGTGGGGACCAAGATGGATACGACCCTACATCGTAAAAAGGATATTCTCTGGGGGAGCCCTTCAGCTAGTAGACTTAGACGGAGATCAGCTACCGAAGCCGGTCAACATGGACAAACTCAAGAAATACTTCGCGTGACTTGGCCTCTTAAAAGAAAAACGCTCGCTAGGTTGAAAATCCCGAAGCGGACGGCCTAGGAAAAAATTAGAGCTTGCACAAGAAAAGAAGCCTGCTAGATTGAAAACCCGAAAGGGCAGTCTAGGCAAAAGAAAGGGTGTGCATAAAAAAAAAAGGGCATTGTCTTGCGTAAGATTACCCTTCGGCCTGAAACCGTATTTTGTCATTTTTCTCTCAAAAATGAACTACGTTAGACCTGAGCCTCTTATTTAATTGCTGTAAAAGAGGAACGTAGGAAACCTTCGGGTTCGATCTAATCAAATAAATAAATTTAATTTTGTCATTTTATTAATCAAATGCATTTTATTAATGGCAAAAGAAAAATCCTAACCACAATGACTAATTTGCTAAGCTAACAATCTTGAAAAAAAATACTAATAAAACAAAACTATTGATCTATCAAAGCAATCTCTTGATACTCCTTAAGATCTAGCCTTTCATTGACTTGGTAGGCCGGCTGACATGATCACCACCGTCTTCGCGATCCTTCTTGCGCTTCGGACCCTTCGAAGCAGAACATCCCTCGAGACGAATAAAGACGGACTCCGAAAGCCTCTTGAAGACATTGGGCCTATCTAAAGCTTGCATCTTCCCAGGCATCCCTTTGCCTCGCCTCTCGTACCAATCCCTATCAAGAAAATCTTGGGTTGGATCGGTCCGTACATTAGCAGGATCAGACTGAGCCTCGCTCCTTCGCAAAATACTGCTAGCTACGAAAGAATCCCCTAACAGTGGAAGCCACAGATCATCAATCTTCTCCACACTAGGGTGGCAGGTATGAAGGAACCAATCCAGATACTTGTCAGATAAGAAGACGCTTGCATCAAAAGTCCGAAGGTTCGACCAGCGATCCCAACTAGTCCCTTCACCCCATGCTTGAGCTAGCACCTGCGCAAACTCTACACCAATATAAGACACATCATGAGAGGCCCCTTCGAAAAGATAAGTGTCCTGCTGCTGACCAAACTGACGGAGCACCCGCTTGGAAAAATAAAACGAGGAATCTCGCAAACCCGGGAGAACAACCCTGTCAAAATCATTGGTATTGGCAACGTACTTGTTAAATCTCCAATAAGGTGGACACCAAAGGATATCAGAAGTTATAGTCTTCGCAATCAGCTCAGCCCACTCATCCACCAGAGATCCTTGATCAGTAACTTTTGCGTATGGTATGTGAATGGGGAATATTCCAACGGGGGCCTATCAACTTGAGATGCTCCCTAAGCCAAATATTCAACAAAAGAGGACTCCCTTGAGTCATGGCACTGTGATGTACCCGATTTTTTTTGTGAAAATCAAAACGGAGTCGCCACGCCATTTTTGTTTTAAGGGCCAAAACTTTGAAAAAAGCCCGAGATCAGAAATTTAGGTTCGGAGGTCACGTTACGTGCCGGGAAGGACGTTAGTGTGCACCCGGAATGCCTCGTAAAAACGAGTCTTCCAAACATTCAAAATCCTTTGTTGTGTGTGTGTGTGTGTGTTTGGCCAAAATAAGTTGAAACTGAGGTAAGTAAAAATTGGGAACTCTTTTTAAGGCTTTAAACTGATCCCATGATTTTTTGGATGATTTTTGGGTTGAGATTTGGAACTCAAAAGATTTTTGGAAGTTGAAAACCATTTCTGCCAGAATGAAAAAGGCAGTTGACCCTTGACTTTGAAATGGACTTTAGGGCTTGAAAACTCCAGAATATGGGAAAAGTCCGGGAATGAAAAATGTTCAAAACACCTTAAAAAAGGTTTCTGTAAAAGAACTTTTCATTTTGGAGATGATTTGAGGGGTCAAAACCTTCTGGAAATCTCAGATCTGAAATCTGGATTTCCAGAGACTGATGAACTGACCTTTAAAAGAAAATTTGAAAAATGGAGTTTTACTCACGCAAAAAATAAAGTAAAAATATGTATGGAAAGATCTGGATGTTGGCTACAAAAAGTATTTTGTAGTCAACACCAAATTCCAAGTTTATATATGTCCAAAAAATTAGACCATGGACTGAGGTCTGAGAAAATTGCTACTGGACAGCAACTTCTCAAGAGAAAAAAATAAGATTTTAAGGGGAGTTTTGCATCCATGCTTGTCCCCATTTCCCTAGGTTTTGGTTAGTGATCACTAGACATTGTAGTGGTGAATCAACTATACCAAACCATCCTTAAGTACATTAGGACTAAGCATTTCATTTGCTTGGGGAGGGGAATTTTACCCTTTGAAATCAAGATTTAGTGTATGAAAATGGTTTTTAGGGTTTTGAAAGTGCATTCTTTGCAAGAAAGAAAGAAAAGCTTTGAAAATAATGTAGATCCTTGTAGAAGATCATCCATGGAGATGGTCTTCCATGGTGATCTTCTTAGATCTAAAGCAAGAAGATGAATAAACTACATTTTGTAGCTTGAAAATGCATGCATGGATGAATTTTAGGGTAAGGAGAGGGAGGTTATACCTATCTTCCTTGTGTTTTGTGTTTGAAGGCTTGAATGTGAAAGTGTTTAAGGCTTGAATATGAGAGTGTTTGAGGGTGTTTAGGGTTGATGATTTGAGTTGGTTAAAGAGAAAACAAGTAGATAACAATGAAGTCCTCTATGTTTTCTCTCTAATCCTCCTCCTATAGGAGTGATTTGAGCTTGGATTGGTGTATGTATGAGAGTATGTATGAGAGTGATTTGAAGTGTTTGTGAGTGAGTGAGATTTGGGAAAGATTGGAGAGAAAATGGTGGCAATCTAAGGATTCCTTTGTTTTCTCTCTATATTCGCCGAGTTTCGTTGCTTTGTGATCAAATTGTGTTGTGTAAGCTGAGAGAGGAGGGTTCAATTTATAGGCCCCTGTGAGATGTCAAACATATCCGCGCGCGGACAAGGTTGGTCGCGTGCACTTTGTTCATTAATTACGGCTTCGGGCTTTGGACGGGAAGAATAATCTTTTCAAAATTCAAATTAATCGGCCGGTTTTTGTTCAACCATTTCTATTTAGGGTTTTTCTTATTTCTTTTGCTTTTTGAGATTCCTTTCTTGGTTTATCTTTAAATGGCAATGCCCTAATCTACCCTTACTTGGTTAGAAATGTTAGGAATTGTTAGGAATTGTTAGAAATGTTATAACTTTCGTTAATTTTCTAACGAAAATGCTAACAAGCTCAAATTGGAGCACTTACGGTAGCCCCTCGGCGACGGTGCTTTCGAAGGAAGCGGGGTCGTCGATAAAGTAAGGCTCCATATTTGGCGGGATGATCAAGTGATCGAGTGGCTGGAACCTAATGAATAGGCTACCCTACGTATCCTTAGTGGGAATCAAGCCGGCCGTAGTTCGGGTCTTTCGACTATCTTTAGTCGTCGACCCTCTTTGTTTTAGGAAAGTCATCCTAAGATTTGACTATTTTTGGGAAGTCACTCTATGGTCGACTATTTTGGGGAAGTCACCCTATGCGAAGTCACCTAAGGTTTTGTTGTTTTGGGAAGTCGCCCCAAGGTTTTGACTATTTTTGGGAAGTCACCCTATGATCGGCTATATTTTGGGGAAGTCGCCCTATGGTTTGACTATTTTTGGGAAGTCGCCCTATGGTTTGACTATTTTGGGAAGTCGCCTATTACATTGTTTTTGGGAAGTCACCCTATGGTTTTGACTATTTTGGGAAGTCGCCCTATGGTTTGACTATTTTGGGAAGTCGCCCTATGGTTTGACTATTTTGGGAAGTCGCCCTATGGTTTGACTATTTTTGGGAAGTCGCCTATGGTTTGACTATTTTTGGGAAGTCGCCCTATGGTTTGACTATTTTGGGAAGTCGCCCTATGGTTTGACTATTTTGGGAAGTCGCCCTATGGTTTGACTATTTTTGGGAAGTCGCCCTACGGTTTTGACTATTTTGGGAAGTCGCCCAGGTTTTGACTATTTTGGGAAGTCGCCCTTTGACTATTTTGGGAAGTCGCCTATGGTTTTGATATTTTGGGAAGTTTGTCGAATATGGTGATTGCTTTCCTCGTGTTGTGTGTGATAGCGTCTTAGGTGCCTCGAACCTTGATGATGGCGTCTTAGGTGCCTCGAACCTTGATGATGGCGTCTTAGGTGCCTCGAACCTTGATGATGGCGTCTTAGGTGCCTCGAACCTTGATGATGGCGTCTTAGGTGCCTCGAACCTCGACGATGGCGTCTTAGGTGCCTCGAACCTTGATGATGGCGTCTTAGGTGCCTCGAACCTTGATGATGGCGTTTTAGGTGCCTCGAACCTTGATTTGAAATGATTTCCTTTTATGGTTTAGGATAGATGGTCCTCTAGTGGACTTCATTTGAAGGGATCGGTTTTACGTCTGCCTGTAGAAGGAAAGGATGGCCGTCTTGGTCGAGTGGCTGGACCTAATGATAGGCTACCTACGTATCCTTAAGAGGGAATCAAGCCGGTCGTAGTTCGAAAATAGTGGGGATGGTCTTTGATGGTTTGACGGTATTTGAGGTTTGACTATTTTTTGGGAAGTCGCCTAAGATTTGATGATAATGTTCTTTTAGAAAAGTAGTTGATTAAGATATGCTTTTATACTGTCTTTGTGCTTACATGTGGCGAGGCTACGGGCGATGTTGATGAAGAGTTGTTAGGTTGCCGTTCGTGGGACGGTTTTACGCGACGATTTCTTTGTCTTTGGAGGCATTTTGACTGAAGGAGGAGTTTGGTTGAGCGCATCTTCTTTGGTGATCGTCAAACTTGTAGAGGTTTTTGAGCTTGTCTTCACATTGGGACTTCTTGCTTTTGAGAACTTGGTGTCTCTAATCGCATTGTATTTGAGAACTTGGCGTCCACGGCCAGATTTGTATTTGAGAACTTGGCGTCCACGGCCGATTTGTATTGGAGAACTTGGCGTCTCGGCCGTCTTGTATTTGAGACCTTGGTATCTTTGACCGATTTGCATTTTGAGAACTTGGCGTCTCAGGCCGTCTTGTATTGGAGAGCTTGGCGTCCACGACCGATTTGTATTGGAGAGCTTGGCGTCCTTGGCCGATTTGTATTGCTTGGCGTCTCGGCCGATTTGTATTGGAGAACTTGGCGTCCTTGACACGATTTGTATTGGAGAACTTGGCGTCCTTGGCCGGTTGTATTGAAGCTTGGCGTCTCGGCCGGATTGTATTGGAGAACTTGGCGTCTCGGCCGGATTGTATTGGAGAACTTGGCGTCCTTGACCGAATTGTATTGGAGAGCTTGGCGTCACGGCCGATTTGTAGACACACTTGGGCGGTCTTCGTATGTTTGTGGATGTTGGGGGAATTTGTTTTCATCCATTTGAGGTCGTCTTTGGTGAAGATCATCCTTGCTTAGAAAAGGGGATTACGTTTGAATTCCTGCATTTGTTAGTGAAGATGAAGATGCATATATGGCATTCATGATGGCGGATGCATGCATAGAACCAAAAATGATTATGAGATGATGCGTTTATTTGCTTTCGAAGATGCGCTTGGCCTAAGCTTTTGGCAGGGAAATTACGATTTATGATTTTCAATCACTTAGGATTTTTCCTATTGATTCAAGTTTTGTGCATGCTACATGAGCCACAGGGAGATTTTGTGGGGATGCATGGTGATGAGAGGGGATATATGTGTTGTTATTTGTTTGGGACAAGCTTTGAGCTGGTGGGGTGATATCCTTTAGTCGCGGATTGAATTGCATGTTATTGATGAGGTCAATTTTGATCTTGGGATGAAGTTGGATTTGAACCCGGGTCTCGATTGAAATTTCTTTTCGGTCTCGGACATTTGAAGGCGACGGCGACGGGCTCTAGAATCAAAGCATGTTGACATGAATGAACCCTCTTTTGCTTGGGTTAGTTGTGATTTGTGAAATGCGATATGAGGAGATTCCCAATTCTCAACTTTTGATGATGCGGGGAGTTGCCGTATGCCAAGTTCTAAAGGCTGAAACTCCAAGACGGTTGTTGAGGTGACCGAGACCTTTCTTACGAAGATAGGTGTGACTTGATAAAGCCCCATTCCATGGAAAAGACATGGCGAAAACCACGGAATCTTTCTACGAATGATTTGATGAAGCCCCGGAGTTTGACAAGCGTCGCTACTGAGAGTCAGGTTAAAGGTTTGGTGACATGCGATGAAATGCAGAGCCAATCGATCAACGTGAGAGCCTTGAGTGAAGTTGTCATGAAGGGAGAAACCCGTCTTTGATCTGAGCTATGAAACTAGAATCCTCTCTTCGAAGAGTGTCTTCCGTATAGGAGCTGTTAGCCGTAGTGGCACTTGGCTTGTTCGTGGCTTCAATCATATTCGCTACTTTTTTAGGGAATGGATTGTTGGCTTGTATTGGGTCCTTGGGGTCCCCTTTTCGATCGGTTCTCACCTTTGCCCTTTTCGGGAGTCGTGTTGGAGGTGGAAGAAACCCGGTATCCGTAGCGAGTGCGACAACTCGGCTGCGATTGTAAGCCCTCTCAAATTTAGCCCCGGAATTGATCATTGCCGTAGATCCGGATAGGGGAAATTGCTAAGTGAGGCCCTCGAGATGTGGTTTCGGGCGTGGCCCGAAAGATGTCTAGTTGTTCCTCTTCAAAGGAGGAGTTGCCATCTTGCTTGTAAAAGTCACGATGTTCTCGTCGGGGCTGCATTGTTGTCTGCGGAGTCAAATCTATTTGCTTCCCGCTCCAAGTTAGCTAGTAATCTGGTCCCATGTAGCCACTGGCCTCGGATTTTAAGCGGAAGAACCATTTTAGAGCCTTTGGACTTCAAGAAGGCGAAATAGTCGGCCAAGCTGGCGATTGGCGCCCCTTTTGACCTTCATTGCCAAGGTATACGTGTCCGAGATGGGTTTCGGGCATGCGGTGCCATCAGAGATCCAAATTAGGCATCACGAATTTGTGGGGAACAAAGGAGTCGGGTTCGTTGGTCGGAAGCGAGACTTCTTAACGATCAATTCGGCAATACGTGCTTTCATTTCCTTGTGTCGTTCCACGAACCAAGCCAAATGAGGGTCTTGTGGTGGAACCATGGCATTGAGCCGGCGGCGAGCTAGAGAGGAGCTACCAGCGGCGGCAGACGAGGTGGAGGAACTGGCCGTCTGGGGACATAGGTGAAATCTTGTCCTTGGCCGAATCACCAGGGAGCTTGAGTAGGACCACAGGCGAAGGGATAGAACCTCGCGGCTTGTTGTTGATTTTCAGCCGGCAAAGAGGGCGAAGCGATCTTGATGTAGGTTTGGGTAACTCGGATTTCGGAGTGAGGCCCGTAAGTAGGCTTAAGTGCGAGCTCTTTGTCACGATTGTTGAATTGCATAGGCGAAGGTGCATGACCGGGAAGTGCTGCGGTCTGGTGGTCCCGATGGCCCAGGATGGAGGCTTGGTAACCCGTCGAAGCTTGAGTGAGGAATGGATTTGTGAAAATTTGTGTGAGGAGCGGGCGAGCTAGCGTCATTACGAGGAAGGGCTTGTTGCCACTAGACAGGTGTGGAAGCATTCCAAAGCTGTTCTTTGCGGAGGCCACGATAGATTGGTTCCAAGCGAGGTGGGATTCCAATTTCTTGTGGTATTCGAGAGTAACTTGACCATGAGAAGACATTAAAATCTTGATTTTGCCCCGGCCCGAGGCTGTGAGCGATCGGTCACGTTAGGCTGCGTAGGTCCCGATGAGTACGTATTTGGGGTTTCTTTGTCCCGTTGAGGCGGTCATGAAGGGATCTTATGAGGCTTGTGCGGTGCGGGGATTGGATATCTTGAAGCTGGGTTCTTTGTCGAGGCATTTCAAGCGATGTGGCGAAGCTCTGGCGATGCATGCCGAAGCTGGCGAGGCATACCAAGCTATTTGTGACATACCAAGGCGACCCGGCGCTTTGAGGCATACCATGCGGCCCAAATCGGAGAAGTCAATTTGTTTCTCCAAGCATTGTCCCGGCGAGAGCTGTGAATGTATATCAAGCAGAAATTTGAAAGGATGGGCGATTCGCGAGTTGAGAAGAGTGTGAGGAAGGTGGTGGTAGTACGTCGGCCAAGATAGGGATGGGGATCCTTTTCCTCTTCTACAGTGAAAGTTCCGTCGGGGTTGAGGGCAATCGTCAAACCAAAATTCTGACATCTTCCAAGGACGAACATCGAAACCTCATTACGATTGGCACAAGGAGTTTTATGGACTCGGGTTCCAATATTAGTCATAGGAATATGATGAATTTACGGTCTTGGTTAAAATTCCGTCCTCGTCCTTGGACATCAAAGAAGCGCACTTGACTAGCCCATGACCAACATGGCGATCAAATCTCATCTTGCTTGGTGGAGCCTTGGTACGAAGAGATGTATTTGCGAAGTCTTGATTCGGAAGAAGTGACTTGGCGAAGCCTCGGTCTCATGATTTGTGAATCGACACAATTAGAGGCTTCAACACGGTAGGCCTTATGAGGCGATGCGAGCAGAGACCCAACCCGTCTTGTAGCAAAGTGAAGAACCAACGTTCTTGAATTATCATGTAGCAAAGAGGCAACCCATCCTTCTATATTTACTTTATTATTTTCTTTATTCAATTAGTCAATAGAAAAGAAAAGACAATTTAGAAATGTATACTGCGGGGGCGTATTTTCGAAAAGTGGGGACGAATCCCGATTTGTATTATTTGATGGCCTCATTTGTGAAGGCACAAAAAGAACTTCGCTTTGGGTTTGACTCTTTTGAGAGAGCATAAGTTTAGAAAGGTTTGTAAAAGTGTATGGAAGCCCTGGCGACGGAAAATTAGTGTTTAGCTCTATTTTTCCTATAATGTAGAAAAAGAAGACTTGTCGAGACATACGAAAACATGTTTTATTCAAAATGATCACAAGATTGCTTAAAACCCTTTATTAATGTTCGGGTTATTGAACCCCTAATCTCGATATGAACAAACATTTTGATTAATCATGAGGAGAAAGTCAGCGATACCAAGAGTCGAAGTTGGCGAATGGTGAAGAGGGATCGTGTATAGGAGAGGCTATTGGTGAGGCCGGATTTTACGGGATTTGAATGTGTTTATGACAGGACCATTTACGGTTGCCTACGTTCCCCTCATTGTGAGGAGCTCGGAGTCGCCGTAGTTCGGGTACGAGCTGTGTTTGGCTTTAGAAAAGGGGTATGAACATTTGTGGTACTTTTGGTGAAAAGGCTCGGATAGGAAGTTTGGATGATAAGGTGCGGGCCTTGAGGTGATTCCTTGACAAGTCATTTTGAGCGATTCCGTTGCTTCTTGATCGTCGTCCTTCATCGGGGGCGAAAAGATTTTGGATGCGGCTTAAGGGCTTATGATATGTTTTGCCGTTGCTTTAAGCTGCTCCCTTGTTGTCGACAACTTCCGTTCTTCGGGCTTTAATTTTGCCCATATGTCAAACCTTCTGATCGGCGGTGCTAGGTCCTTGGCCTCATTTTTTTTTTTTTTGAAGCTTTTGTTTTTTTTTGAAGCTTTTTTTTTTGAAGCTTTTGTTTTTTTTGAAGCTTTTGTTTTTTTTTGAAGCTTTTGTTTTTTTTTGAAGCTTTTGTTTTTTTTTTTTTTTGAAGCTTTTGTTTTTTGAGCACTTGAGGACGAAGGCAAGCTTCACTTGAACTTTCTTGATGCATGGGGGCGGAGGCAAGCCCTGTTTTTCGATATGGGGTCGATCTCCGTCTTTGAGTGACCTTTTGTTGTCCCTTGATGTTGCCGCCTTCGTTGACTTGATCAAGGTGATGATGGGGATATGTTTTGGAAAGTGTATGGCTTGATGGAGGCCTTTGTGAGGTGAGGAAAGTGTATAGGGAGGGCATTAGTTGACTTTCTCGCACCAATTAATTAAAATCTTAATCATTTCGAGAGATTATTTGTTGAGCGATGCGAGTGATCATTTAAAATAAAACCATTTCATTAAATGTAATGTAGGTGTGCAAATAATGTCTCAAGTCTAGCGAGAAAAGAAAAAGACTCTTTTATAGAAAACTTAAGATTAACTACAATTGCCAAGGAGGACTTGATTGAACGAAGAAAGTACTAGAACCTACGAAGGTTGACTAAAAGGCTTTGTTTTAATATTAAAGGATGGGTAGCCCCTAGTCTAGCTACTCTTTGTTGTTGGTGCCCAGGACGCTTGAGCTTTCCATCTTTACGGTAACTTCGATTCCATTACTGCTGAGGCCAGGCGGTGATCGGTTACGTGCCCGTGATCTTGGTGGGAGTGGAGGAGTTTGAGGCCGTGGAGCGGTGGGGCGAGCCTGAAGTTGTCGAAACGGGTCGGAAAAGTCACGGGGACGAACTTTGTCGGCGAGGCATATTGATGGAAGGAAGTGAACACGAGAGGACCTTGAGGGTATTGGGCTCTGTTTGGGAGGATTCGACGATGCGGCTTTGGTTGTTTTAGTGAAAGGGGTGATACTAGGCGGTGTGTCTTCGGGCCTTTCTCGAAGCTTAGGCTGGCATTAGACAAGTGTGCTGCAGGGCGAGTTGTCTATCGGATTCTCTCACCGGGCACTTGAATTTTGCGCGACAGAATCATTTCTTTGCACAGTTCGACATCTTGGGTCAAAGGAGTGCTAGTACTTATCATAAGATCAAGCTTCTCCTGCATTTGTTTCACTTGCTCTATCAATATTGCCACATGGGGATCAACGGGAACATTCGAGTTCTTGGAACTCGCAACAAGACTCTTATCGGCGAGAGGAAACACGGCGCGGGCGGGTGGCTGACGGGTGAATTCACTAAGTCCGGTAGATGACAACGGAAAACTTGTGGCATCCGGATTTTCTTTTAGCAACTTCATGATCGCATTCGAGGTGGGTGTAGAGGCTTGAACATAGCCACATAGCTCAAGCGATTATGTGAAGGCTGGAGCATAAGCTGGCGGTATTCTTGAAATTGAGAACAGTGTGATGGAGCCCAACTCGTTACGAGGAGGCGAGGGCGATGGAGCCCTAATGGCTGAGTCTTTGGAAAGGGTGAAGAGGAATTGTCCTTGGCAAGGGATCATATGTGGATGGAGGGAGGTGTTGGCCGTGGGATGGAGAGTTATAGGATGAAGGTGGAAATCAGCATTTACGAAGTCTCATCTTCGACCATGACCGAGGAACCATTCGCCTCAAGCGTACACGAACTCCATGGCGGCGGAGAGCATTGATGGCGGGGTTAGTTGTTCTTCATGAATCTTATGGGCGTTTTCCAAAGCCGGGACTAACTCTTCCTTCCTAATCATCGGATTTCTTGTATCCTTGCGCTACGCCAAATGCGCCATCGAGATCATTATCATCCCATTTAACCTTGGCGTCGATCGTGAACTTATCGGAGGGCGAGAGTTCAAAGCATTTCACGAAATCCGGCTTTGCCATGGCCACATGCTTGTTGCGGTCAAACCATCCATTCTCGACATTTGTTGCGACTAAATCATACGGCTTGTCGAGTACATTGAATTCACGAGTTTGAATCATAAAATTCAATCATGTTTACATTCGCGTTGTTTGGGAAATGATCATTGGCGGGGTTGAGATCAGCTGAGGCGCTCGAGTTTGCCCTTCTTAATTAATCCTGAATCGCCTTTCTCGAAAGTGTACGGTTGTCGGTCGTATGGCCAGTGATGCTGATGGAAAGCCTGATGCTTAGTGGTGTCAAAAGGGATTTTGGGATCCTTGGGCGATAGTTTCTCATGGGTTCGAGGAGACCTGCTCTAGCAAGCTATTTAAAACTTTGCTTAAGGGAACACCCAAATCCTCGGGATTCGAGATTTGGTCATTGACTTAGTCACCATTACGAACGGGGTTTGCCGGTTTTGGTCCGTTGGGCGCTCAAGCTTGCCGTTTCGATTAACCTTTGAACCGCTCTCTTGAAGACTATGCGGTTGTCGGTCGTGTGGCCATAATGATCATGGAAGGCGCAGTGCTTACTCATGTCGAGAGGTGCATTTGAGCTCCTTGGATGGTAGTCCTTGAGAGGCTCCAAAGGCCTACCACTTACTAAGCCCTTGAAAATTAAGCCCGTGGGCATCCCAGAGATCATCAACGTTCTCGTTGCCTTAAGGACCACCATTTCTTGGTTGCTTTTGGGGGCCGTCAATTGTACACAATGCCTTCTTTCCTTTAGGATGTCGGAGCCGTGTTGGAAGGGTAAGGTTTATAGCGGCGAGACATGTTCGGACTCGTAGTCTTTTCCGTGCACGAACCCTTTTGATGTAATCATCAATGTAATCGTCGAGATTCGACCTTTTGTAAACTTCATTCGTGTCGAGATACACAAGATTGATATGGTGAGATGGCCGAGTCGGCGATGCGTCGATACTCTCGTTCTGGAAACTTTTCTTGTACCTTCTTAATTGGTTCTACCAATAATCCATTAGACGAGTCAATAGGAACATTAGGATTGCATGACCCCGCCACAAGATTGGCATTAGCAAAACGAAACCACGGTAGGAAGTACTGCGGTGGGAGGAATGACGATCGAGCATTAAAAGCGTGGCCAGTAATCTTCCTCATAAGGCTGGCGATTGCTTAGAAGATGAAGATATATGGCTCGTAATGGGTGGATACCCGGGGGAGCGGTGAGTGCGGATCAGAAGGCTGCTGAAAACATGAGGTTTGAGGCATCGTACGATAGGATTGAATGTGTCTTGGCCGCATGAGGAACATGGCAAGGGAAATGTGTATCTTGTACTTGATGGCGGGGAGCGGCTTGCGTAACGGCCGGGTGGAGAATTTGATGAGGAGCATTTGACCTTGTCGGACTTCCCAGCCGGAGGGCGGGGTAGAGCTGATGAAGTGGTGATAAAAGCACAGTGGCCAGCGTGATCTTGCGGTATCATAGGGGCCGGTGTGCTTTGAGAATTGGAGGAAGCAAGGCGGCCCCCTCGAACCATGGAGCACGAGAAAGCAGCTGTCCCATTCCGAGATGGTGACAGAGCCGGGCCGATGCGGTGAAGTAGTAAAGCGGCCCCTTCAGGCTGCGGGCGAAAGCAGCGACTCAATCTAGTGGTGAGACTGAGAGGCACGGGGCGAGTTGACCCTAGATCGGGTGTTGAGGAGTATCGGCTTGATAAGGCGAGATGTCTTGAAGCCCGGCCAATTCCGGATTGATGGCCGGGCGAGGCGGGGTTTTGGAGTAGCGAGCTGACCCATTCCAAGGCTGAGAAAAGCAGGTGAGGTGAAACCCCAAGGTGGCGAGAGGTGCGGGGGAAGTTGACCAAGATCGATACGATGAGGCCGAGAGGCGAGGCGAGTGATAGGCTTGGGGATGCTTGGCCCATTAGTAGTTCCACACGAAAGGGACGGGGCATTTGATGGTAGTTGGCATGCCGGGAGGGTAATTAGCTCAATCTTCGCATCAACCGTAAAGGTTCCATTAGGGTGGTGAACAATTGCTAGCCCACAGGTTACGATACTTTCCAAATAGCCGGCGATACGAGCCTCTTGATTTTGTCTTATCTGTTCCAACATCGATTCAACATTTGTTCGGCATTTTGCGGATTTTCGGGGTGTGGAGTTGTACGTCCCCCAGTTCTCCTCTGAGTTGGTCATTACGAAACTTTGAGCTGAAGCGAAGGAGGAAGCCGATGAAGTATCGACTTCGGAATGGCGAAATTTGAACAAGCGATGACCGGGGTCTCGATCCAAACTTTGCTTGCTTGTGGAAGGCCTGAGGGTGTGGATTCGAGACTCGGGAAGCGAAACGAGGTTGGTGTTTGGGCTTAGGGCTCATGCGACATGCGATTATTTGTTCTTGTTTACTTAAAACATGTTTTATTAACCTAATCGGTTGGAAAAGATTGCTCTTCTTTTCGCGAACTACTACGATTCTGGATCGGTGGGCCCCCGTCACTACGTCTATAAGCCCCTCGTATTCCACACATGTATTTCGACCTCCCGGGGTGGGCGGCCCGGGCGAGGGTCTATAGGGCAAGCGGGTCCCACCGGCCGAAAGAAAACGATCCTAAAAGTCGGCGGGTAATCGAGTCTTAACGAGCATTCGATGTAAATTACGGACAAAGGCGACGTCAAAGTCAAGATCATGTCAGGGGCTCGACGAAAAGTCGGCATGATTTGGAGCGATAAGCGTCCACAATTGATCTTGACTTGTCGTCGGTTAAGCCGTAATTAGGCATGGAATAATCATTAATCCTTGATGACTCGGTGTCAATCTTTGGGAGTCGATGTATAATTTGTGCCGATCGAGCCAGAAGTCGGCGCCAGGTCAATATCTTGGTCAAAGTCTGCGGCGGAAAACCGGCGAGAACTTCGGCGATTAGGGACCCGAAAGATATTGAGTCGGTATGCCGACAAAGGCTTGAAAGGAAAGGTCTATACGAGACGGGGCATGACACGGACCCGGACTAAAAACCATAGCGGGTCTCGGACAAAGTGTGTCACGGACAAGTGCGTAGTCGGCCCACGAGGCTCCGTGGGATGTTTGGGTAGTCTGTGCTCATCAAGGCGTAATAAGACCAAACGGACCGCGGCAAGGATTTCCCGGGTTAGGGACGTAGTGTGCGGTGTCAGGTCACGTGCGCGTAGTGTGCAAGATCTATCTTCTTTTACGAAAAATAGAAATTTTTATGTGTCTTAAAAGGCATGATGCATGATTTTTTTGAATTTTTGAAAATTTTTTTTTTGAAAATTTTATGAACACATAAGCACATAAGCACAAAAATTCCGACAGTTAGGGACATTATTCCGGCAGTCAAAATTTTGACTTTAGGCGGCCAAAAACAAACACAGCGTGCAAAAATCAACACACACAAAACAAAGGATTTTCAAATGTTGAGACGGAAGCTTGACCCTCAAAAGCTTTTTTTTTTTTTGAAAATAATGATACCGTCACGGTACGTGGGATTGTTAGACCACAATTTATCCCGACTCGTGTTAGGAGGCGATAGCGGGAAGTTTAATGGTTTCCACCAATATACCAAATATCATTTTTTTTTTAGAAAAAGCTTATCCCAGTAGTCGCCCATGATGATGTACCCGATTTTTTTTTTGAAAATCAAAACGGAGTCGCCACGCCATTTTTGTTTTAAGGGCCAAAACTTTGAAAAAGCCCGAGATCAAGAGATTTAGGTTCGGAGGTCACGTTACGCATCGGGAAGGGCGTTAGTGTGCACCCGCGCCTCATAAAATGAGTCTTCCAAACATTCAAAATCCTTTGTTGTGTGTGTGTGTGTGTGTGTGTGTTTTGGCCAAAATAAGTTGAAACTGAGGTAAGTAAAAAATGGGAACTCTTTTTAAGGATTTAAACTGATCCCATGATTTTTGGGTGATTTTGGGTTGAGATTTGGAACTCAAAAGATTTTTGGAAGTTGAAAACCATTTCTGCCAGAATGAAAAGGCAGTTGACCCTTGACTTTGAAATGGACTTTAGGGCTTGAAAACTCCAGAATCTGGAAAAGTCAGGGAATGAAAAATGTTCAAAACACCTTAAAAAGGTTTCTGTAAAAGAACTTTTCATTTTGGAGATGATTTGAGGGGTCAAAACCTTCTGGAAATCTCAGATCTGAAATCTGGATTTCCAGAGACTGATGAACTGACCTTTAAAAGAAAATTTGAAAAAAGGAGTTTTACTCACACAAAAAATAAAGTAAAAATATGTATGGAAATATATGGATGTTGGCTACAAAAAGTATTTTGTAGTCAACACCAAATTCCAAGTTTACCTATGTCAATAAAATTAGACCATGGACTGAGGTCTGAGAAAATTGCTACTGGACAGCAACTTCTCAAGAAAGAAAATATGATTTTAAAGGGGTTTTGCATCCATGCTTGTCCCCATTTCCTAGGTTTTGATTAGTGATCACTTGACATTTTAGTGGTGAATCAACTATATCAAACCATCCTTGGGGTACATTAGGACTAAGCACTTCATTTGCTTGGGAAGGGGAATTTTATCCTTTGAAAATGAGATTTGATGTATGAAAATGATTTTTAGGGTTTTGAAAATGTGTTTTCTTTGCAAGAAAGTAAGAACACTTTGAAAATAATGTAGATCCTTGTAGAAGATCATCCATGGAGATGAACTTCCATGGTGATCTTCTTGGATCTAAAGCAAGAAGATGAATAAACTACATTTTGTAGCTTGAAAATGCATGCATGGATGAATTTTAGGGTAAGGAGAGGGAGGTTATACCTTTCTTCCTTGTGTTTTGTGTTTGAAGGCTTGAATGTGAGAGTGTTTAAGGCTTGAATATGAGAGTGTTTAAGGCTTGAATATGAGAGTGTTTAAGGGTGTTTAGGGTTGATGATTTGAGTTGGTTAAAGAGAAAACAAGTAGATAACAATGAAGTTCTCTATGTTTTCTCTCTAATCCTCCTCCTATAGGGTGATTTGAGCTTGGATTGGTGTATGTATGAGAGTATGTATGAGAGTGATTTGAAGTGTTTGTGAGTGAGTGAGATTTGGGAAAGATTGGAGAGAAAATGGTGGCAATCTAAGGATTCCCACTTTGTTTTCTCTCTATATTCAGCAGAGTTTCGTTCTTTGTGATCAAATTGTGTTGTGTAAGGCGAGAGAGGAGGGTTCAATTTATAGGCCCCTGTGAGATGCAATCCCATCCGCGCGGAGGGTTAGTAACGTGCACATAGTGCATTAAATCTTGCTCCAGGCTTTGAGCGGGAAGAATATTATTCAAAATTCAAAGCGGTTTTGTTGTTAAACTTGCCTAATTCAGATTTTCCAATTTCTTTTGCTTTTTGATTCCTTTCCATGGTTTAACTTTAAATGGCAATGCCCACTTTACCCTTGCTTTGTTAGAGAAGGTTAGGGTTTGTTAAAGAAATGTTAGAAATGTTAAAACTCTCGATTTAATTTTTCTAACTTGAAAGTACTAACGGCTCAAAAATTGGAGCACTTACGAGTTTCCTCTTCTCGGGCTTTAGCAATTTGGGCAGCAATTGGGCCTTGCACGCTCACGAACCATGGCAACCTCAAGAAACGGCTTCCGCAACTCTACCGCCCGACAAATCATTGCATGTCCAAGCTGAGGCCGAAGCAAGAGGACTTCTAGGCGAGCGAAGGACATATCCTTTGCACCGGACATGTGCTCCGAATATCGAAACCGAGGTGAAGCTTCGTTAGAGCTGCAACTGCAGCTATTTCGGAGACACGAATCAAATGAACACTAAAGGCAGGAGCACGCACCCAACTTGTTGCGGTTACGAGAGGGTAGATACGAGGGTTGATAAGGTGGTGAAGGAAGAAGACTTCGAGGAAATACGGGAGAGGGAAAGGAAGAGATGGACCCGGACTCGTGCAAAAAATTTATTTATATTCAGTATAAATCAATATTTTAGATCCTAAATAAAAGGTTGGGAAAGGATAAGCCTTTATTTACACAATCTCACACCTCGGGAAACCTAAAAAAGACGCAACATTCAAATTACACCAAATGCTTTGCATTGAAATTAATAATAGGTGAAGATACCTAAACGAGACCTAAGCCTTGTATGGGACGGAGAGGTGGTCCAAATTTTTGGAAAATTTAGAGCGGCATAATGCGTATTCTTGAAGAATTTCAAAGAAAAATCAGGCATGACCTCTCGTCGGTGCATAGTGACAATGCGGCATGATCTCTCATTGGGACACGTCACGAGGAGTGACATGTCCCAGCGTGAAACCATGTTGCATTGGCAACATGCCCACAAATGCGAGGTTTTAGGAAAGGTATAAGGACCTATTTATAAATTTCAAAACAAGTCATTTTAATGTGATTTCAAAAATGTTGTATCAAAACCCGGCCGTGGGTAAGCTTCAAGTGTGGTGCCTCTGCTTATAACGCACTAGGGGGATAGGTTTGATATTGGGCGCTCGAGGCATAGGCGAGATACATCACGTTCGCGATGCATTCGGTTGCACCCGAGGGTTCTAGATCTATGTGGTGTGAGTGTGCGGATGACTATGTTCTTTTATTTATGAAAACGAAATTTTTTTTATTATTTTTATTTTTTTTTAAAGGAAAAACAAAGAAAAAAACACTGCAGCGCTCTCACAATTTTCAAGGGGTACAGCAATCAAGCTGCGCGGCTTGATTCAAGGGACTGCCCTCTCAAAGCAGCGCAGAAGGCTGCTGAGTGACCAATCCTATCGCGTGACACGGGGTGACGCGGCACCATTGCGTCGTACGACTTGATCGAGTCAGCTGGAGCGAGAACCTTGCAAATGAAGTTCGGCCCACCACGCTGTGGCGAAGGACATAGCTGTCCTGATAGAGCATAATAAAATAGCCACAAGAAGAACCTGAAAGGCTCGCGAGTCTCCCGATATATACAATACAAGATGCATGTACCACAAAAGATCATCAAGGATGCACCTGAAGATAGATATGTTGGATGTTTAATTGAGCGAAAGTTTGACCCTCTTAATTTTGAAAAAATAGGTTTTCAAAAAGTGTTTTCCCCCGGTAATTAGCCCTTTGAATGTCTGCTCGCCCGAAATTTTGTTTTCGATGATGAAAAATAGGAGTCTCCATGCCGTATTTTAAGGTACACTTTGAAAAACCCTTGAGAGAGAAAATGGATTCGGGGGTCGAGGTTACGTGTTGGGAAAGAACCAAGAGTTCGCTGAACACGCCTCGTCCGTAAACGAGTCTTTCTAATTAAACATCCAAGTAATCCAAGGTGTGTCTGAAACAATGATAATAAGCAAATATGATAAACCATGAATTTTATTGATTTAGGCTGAGATCTTACAACTTGTGAGCCATTTGGTTAGGAGGCCACATCCCGTATACCTGGAGATCAAAACAAATTACTATTGGAAAATGGTCTGCAAACGGGCCTTAGAGTGTGGCATTAGCCCAGCGTGACATGCATGCATTTGAATGTGTCGCGTGACACGGGATCGACCAAGCACGATGTGTCGCGTGACACATGATGTCCCATTTGCGAGATACCTCACATCTTGAACACGGAAGAACAAACGGCCAACACGGATCTAACTATACAATCGAGATTAGCTTGAAATGAACAAATTAATAGCAATTCGGCCCGGGGAGTGTGGATATGGAGGGATCACGCGGCTCCACTTGGGACACAAACACCAATTCCCGCGAGGATCAAATCATGAACACTCAATTGGTGCCAAGACAATAATATTAAGCGGAGAGATTGCAATTGGATCTAGAGTAATCACGACGGATAGATTAAATTCTTGAGGTCAGGATGATTGAATTATAGAAATTGCAAAGTAAGAGAGAGAAGAAGGATTTGGAGTGTTACCGCTTGTAGTATCCTGAATTCTATACCAAGTTTGGTATAGAATCCTTTAACCTAACTATACAGGATGAGGCGGGCGGAAGAAGGATTGATGGAAGAAGGATCCAAGTATTGGTGGAGTGAATTTTAGGTGAATTGGAGGGAATTGAGAGAGGGTTGGCGGGGTTTTGGCTAGGAGAGAGAGGGAATTGTATTTGCGGTGTGTGTAAGTATGTTTTCAATTTGGCGAGTAACGAGTATGTGAAAGTTGGGATCTATTTACGAGAGGAGTAGGGTCTGTTATAGGCTGGTTGATGGTCACAAGGTATCGCACGACACTACGTAACCATTTTCTATGCCTCGATTTGTCGCATGTGACACAAGGTGTCACCAATTTGCTTTGGCGCAGAAACCAAGTTTTGGAACATTCGGGGAGATCATCTTGAAGGTCAGAAACAAGTTTATTCCCCTGCGGTCCTTTAGCATGAGCAATGTACCAAAGGGTACTTCCTTCGCGAGAAACTTATGGAATGTTTAAAGTCTAGAAATAGAGCGAAAATTTACCAAAACGCCCCTTAATGTAATTTTATCGTATTAAAATGCATCTAAAAGGAGTAGCAAATTGGATTGGCGTACTTACGGCTGACCATCTCTGAAGACAACATAATTAAATTCGTTCATGATTTGTGTGGTGCCGCTTTGGTTTACCACAAATGATCATCTTAGACTATGGATCACGATTCTCAAAAAATTTGACGGGGAATGTTAAATATTTAACGTGAAACACCGGATATCGTTAGTAGTATGGCCTAAAGGAAATGGACAAGCGGAAAGTTTGCAAACAAACGGGTGTTAAAGTGCTCTAAAAGATATCATGGATGGGAAAGCGGGGAAAATGGTAGATAGGCCTCAAAGCGCTCTTTTTGGTATGTTTAGACAATAATTAAAGGATTACTATGAGAGAAACCCCATTTTCCCTCACATACGAATTTGGAAATTCATGGCCCCAGAAGTATAAATGGGACTCCCATCCCATGGGGAGTCACTTGCTACAATGAGATGGAAAACTTGGAGAGGCGTAAAGGTGGTTTGGATTTAAGCGATGAATTGAGGACGGAAGGCTGACTCGGAATGGTTAACTTCTGACGAGAAGAAAATGAAGAATCTGCATGATAATAAGGTAGATTAGCGCTCCTTCCAATGTATGGTGATTGGAGTCTTGAGAAAGGCTAAAGTAAATGTGAGCAAAGTAGATACAGCAAACGACTCAAGCCCGGAAGGACATTTCAAATTTCAAGGATCATGAAAGAAGGGACTTACATTATCGAGAGATCGAGATGGAGCGGAGTTGAAAAACCCATTGAATTTGAACCATTTGAAGCTTTACTTCCAATTAGGAAGGATGTAAGGAGAAAGTTATTTATGTAAGTTTCAATCGTTTAATGAAAAGTATTTACTTTTGGCAATTTCTCTTCTCCCAAGTAAATTGGAATATGTAAATTAAGGCGAAAGCTAAACATAATGAAAAAAAACATGCAGAACCTAGGAAATACCCCAAGGAAACTTCATGGCGAGTTGCCATTAAAACCGCAACTTGTAGGAAAATGAAACCCTAGCTTCAAGACACCAGGTACCTCGCTCTAAGTAGGCCTGCGCCAGTTAGTGGCTTGCAAAAGCGATCACAATAGAAACAAAATAAACATGTCAATAATGGCATGATTAACGGATTTGGAAAAACTTGGGTCATCCCCAAGTAAAATCTCCATGGGAGAATTACGAATTTGGAAATACTTGAGGAAACCTCAATCAAAGTCTCCACGAGAGATTACACGGAATGGGATAACATGATACACTTGAGTAGGTCCCTAAGTCAACTTCATGGCGAGTTGTTATTCAAATTGAAACTAATAAGAAAACAAAACCCTGATTTCAAGGTATCAGGTAATCCACCAAGTGTAAGTCGCCTTTATTAGCGACACCAAAAAACAAAAAGCACGAGACCTCTTTGAAGGCAAGGCGGGAATATGGTTCATGGCGAGTTTCTATTCAAAGGGCAACTCGGGAAAAATAATAGAAACCTGGCGTCAATACCAGGAACCCGCTAGACGCGAACGGCCTTCATTAGCAGAACGCGAGTTGAGCAAACCAGCATGATGAGCTCTTGTAGGGCCTTAGTAAAATTCATGGTGAGATGCAATACAAAATGCAACTCGTACGAAAAGAATGAAAACCCTGATTTCAAGGTATCAGGTAGTCAAGCTCATAATGGAATGCCTTAAATAGCATTTCGTATGTTCATTTATTCGCCTAGGGAGGCAACATGATGATCGCGGGTAGGTATTGAGTAAAATGCATGGGGAGTTTCTATTCAAATTGCAAACTCATAGGAAAAATTAAAATATGATTTCAAGGTATCAGGGTGAGGAACTCATGGCGAGAAGCCTTAAATAGAAACTCGCAGTTTGGAAATCATGAAGAACTTGGGTAGGTCCTAAGTAAACGGCATGGCGAGAGGAAATTCAAACTGCAACACGTAAGAAAAATAAAATATCTGGTTTCAAGGCATCAATTATTGAGGCGGAGTGCATCAAATGAAAATGGAAATTTATGTTGATCTCGCTGTAAAAATTCCCACATAGAGATGAAACAAAAACGAAAATGGAAAAACTTGGGTTGATCTCAAGTAAACATCTCCACATGGCGAGAGATGAAACAAAAACGGAAATGGAAAAACTTTGGTTAATGT